>DWTT01000130.1:0-20442 GCA_018250895.1 Carterocephalus mandan | reverse complement strand
TCAAAGTCAGTCACAGTTGTCATGGGCGGCAGCGGATGGGTGGTGCTGCAAGCTCGTTTGCTATCTTTTATCCATAACAAAAAAAAATGACTGCATTTTTGTAATAACAGTAGGTAATATCTAACTGAAAATAAACAATTTTAGAAGATATACCTCAGCCTTTTGTCTACACCACACTTGCTAAAAGACATTTATAGTGAGGTAAGGTAAGAGTCTCTCTATAATTTTGTTTCTTATATTTGGTCATTATTACTTAAAAAAGTTAGAATTTTATTTATAATTGAGGAAGGTTAGGTTAGGACATCACGGAGTCTCACGCTTTTTTCAAAAAACCTTATTTACGTGGACTAATTTACAACAATAATTATTGAGGCAGTACGAAGTTCGCACGAACACTAGTATTTCCACCTAATACTTACATGTGTATAAACATTTATTGAAAGTACATATTTATTCACGTTTATTATATAGTTACGTGAATGTTTCGAATAACTCCTCAATGTGGCTATTTAAAAACAAATTTATACAATTGGTTCGACCACAGCGCCCTGCTTTTACCACCATAACCGCAAATATCCCATAATAGGGCCGTTTGCGATATTTACACTGTACCGTTACAAAAAATTGACGATAAAACTGGACATCATCATATGTCGATGTGTAACTTTTTATTATGGGTTTTAAAGACTGCATTTTCTGTACCTAGTACTTTTGTACTCGTAACCTCCCTCTACACTGCACCTTTCTACACTTTTCCTGGTGTAGAAGTTTTTATCTACGTATAAATTTATTTATTCATGTAAAATTTTGTCTATCTAACGACGTCTGTTCCAAGTTTAGTGATGATGATCAAATTGTCGGTATAGTTAACACAAACAAACTGCATATTATTAAATTAGAGGCTATTGTTAATTTTCTTTGAATATTGTAGCTTGATGAGCTGCCACTGTAGCCAGCAGGCTACGAATACGTAGCAACGTATTCGTCTATAGTTACTGAGGCCTCTTCTTCCTCTCGAATCTTTGTCTTAATTGAGATATGTAATAAAGTAAAAACTGCCCTTGCAGCTTACATGACTTAATCCAACTGATTTCACTGTAGTGACGACAGCAGAAAGCAGTTGTGGCTATTTTACCAAGCCTACAATAATGGATCAATTGATACGAATATATACCTACTCTAAACATTATTAGAGCACATATTTTAATATCAAGCAAGCTAGTTTAAAAACTTAAGAACAGCTATGAATCTATTATTCTGTGACGAAATAGATTACATGCTGGTCTAACTTAAAAACCATGAGTAATACGAATTCATTCGGTTGACTGACCATTGGAAAATATCAGTGTGCTTACTGCGTTAAAGAAAGCAACATAAATTACTCGGTAATACGAGCTGCCTAATTGCGTATTGCGCCAACCGACCCCATGACTGTGCCCGACGAGCGATTCACGTCAGAAGAGCCGCTACCCAATTAGACAAGCATTGACACTGCGCAAATATTACATTACGGCCTTGCACACCAATAAGAACCGCATTTTCACTCACTGGTCTATATTACTTTCCGGCTTCCGATTATTCATTTCCCTCATTATTTTCATTACTTCGCTGTTCGTGTCGAATCATTGCGTACAGTGTAAATTTCGGCAAATTTAATTATTTCTTTGATAGCGGATTCACGTGCAAT
This sequence comes from Carterocephalus mandan, assembly GCA_018250895.1. NCBI lineage: Eukaryota > Metazoa > Arthropoda > Insecta > Lepidoptera > Hesperiidae > Carterocephalus > Carterocephalus mandan. The sequence goes on along the minus strand of DWTT01000130.1, from coordinate 18,755 downwards.
TCGGCAAATTAGTTTACAATGATGCAATCAATAACTCCTGAAACAAATACAAATAATACGCTCTCACTCCAACTGATTAAATATTTTTTTGTGTTTCCTTTGAGAATACCGCCATCTAATAGAGACCAGTGTCTATAGAAAATAAATTAATATCGCAGTCGAGGACCTCGCTCAAACGTATCAGTCGGATTTTGAAGTCATTAATGTCATCAAAATGGCTGCGTTCGGCTTCTGGAATATGTGAATAAGCTTCGTCTTATGTTGTTACGGCAATGTGTGTCTTGAACTGTGGATAGAAAGGATAGAGTGGCTAGGACTGAGTACCGGGTTTCGTAGGTGAATTCTTTGAAATTTGTTAAATGAATGCAGTCTCTAAGTTTGGATGGTTAAGGTCTAAGTTCGGTTGCAACGGCAGCGGGTAAAGGTGAAGGCTTTTTGCAACTCACTGCATTAACCCGGCTTGTTAAGGCCGTAATGAGCGCTAGGTGCAAGTCACGCGGTCGCGGCGCCGCCGTCTCCAGCCGTCATCGCGCTCCTGTCAATATTCCCGACTCCCGACAACGGAGGTTATTTTCAAAGATCCGCTACCACTAATTAAGCCTATTGCTGATAAAGAGCTGGCGGCTCTCTTTATTTTAAGGGTTTTACGAAACGATTCAGATGAATATAATAATATTTGTCCTAGTTGGAGTAGGTAGGTAGATACTTTATTTATTTTAACGTCAAATCATTTAATACTTGGTAGATATGGTACATTTTTCATTTTAATTGAATAGTTTTTATAGCCCTTTTACATTTTACCTAGAGAAACAGCAGGATAAAATAGTGAGTTAATGAATTAAAACAATATTCAAACCAGGGTAAAGAAATGATTATCTAATTACCTTAGTAAAATTATTGTTATTAAATTGTTACTTTTAAACTTAAGTTTCTGCCAAGTGTAAATGTTACCTATTTGTCTGCTTATTTATTGAGTTAAAAAAATAAAAAATACCTTACATTTCATTTAAATCTGTAAACAGTTTTTACCTGAAAAATTAACTCATATTGAAAAGTAAGCATCATTATTGCTCATAGTTGAAAACGTGTGCGTTATGTGACGAATCCCACCATAGTAGACCATCGGTAGAGCAATTAATTCATCCTGTTATTTCTAAAATAAAATACATAGGTAGGTACTTATCTTTCAAAGTATCAGTGTCAAAGACATTTTGGAAACAATTTAGATTAATGATTTTAGCGCCTGCTTATAATAGCCGGTTCGAACTTCGAACCCACAGCCACACCCCGGGTCGCACCACCCGTTGCGCGACTCCGACATAATACAATCAGATTCGATTCATAACAACTTATCATATCAACGGGATGCAAACTAAGTATATGTTGGAGTGACTGTCCTGTCACTAAGAAATTCAACTTTAAACGCCAAGTTTTTAAAAACACTGAAGTATGTAGGTAACATGATAATGTATTTTCTATCGTATAAGAACGTGATCACGTTGGTCAGTGAAATTTACTGAGCTGTGAGTCCCGGATTCGATATTAGGACGAAAAACTCTCCATTCTCAAATCCTTGTGGGTATGTACTCTTATAAACAAGCGTTATTTATAACCCCTACTGATGTTAAACTTATTTACCTACGACAAGGTTTAAACATGACATTCTTGTCATAGCGTGTAGCTAAGAATGCTATTAGCTACTAAATTCTGCGTATCGGTAATTTCTTTTCACATTTTTATGACATTTTTTACTGTCATTTTATGCAAATTCAAATTCATGTTAGTACAACGGCCAAAAGCATCTATTCCATCACGCAACGGGGCCCTACTTAATAGAACCATCGGTAGAAGGACAGCCTATAAATTCGCCAAGCATTAACAAACCGTAAAACCAATGCATATGACCATTACGTCTATTATAAGAACTATCGGAAATTGCAACTATTAAATGTAACATCCGGCTTTTAACTGTAAATTTTCCGTTTGCAATTTGTTGTTGTGAAAGACTAGGATGCGATTCTCGTAATAGACATTAACTACTTATCTCTGATTCGACGATGTCGAATGACCTTTAGTTTTATCGCAGAAAAATCCTTCATTGATTGTGAACTCAACTGAGTGTAGAATTGTTGGTTGTATGCAAATGATAAAATACCTCAAACCTTAATTAAGTTGAGGTATTTTATCTAATCATTTGTTTCTCTTATACGGTAACATATTCGTAGGCCGCTCCTACCTACCTAATAAGAATTTATGTCGCAGTGTCATTCTAATTATACTAACTAACTACTACATTGACTTAAGTTTACATAAAGACATCTTCCTCAAGCTCTACACATAATGTTTTTTTTTCAGCTAACTTTAAGCAAAATACATACTGTGTATTAACACCTATCATCGTCATAAGAATAGATCTCTTAACTGTTAAAGTGTTTGATCGCTAAACAAGGGTCAAATTAATATAAAAATAATAAAAAAAAGAGTTCCAAAATAAGTAGATATACTCTCAAATATCCTGCAATGCACTGCACAAATGCTCACAACAGTATACAAAGCGATGAGTCTAAAACAAATATTTATCAAATATTTTGACTAGCCGACTTCTCCCGGCTACTCAACGCTACCCTGGGGTTGCGTGGACCCATTAGTCCCCTCGGAGGGCAATATTTCACGTCCTCAGAACGCAACGACCTCCATGAATACTATACTCTCCGCCGCACTCGAGGGTTTTAAATCGCGCCTGCCAATGATTGCTGCACTAATGTCTACGTAGATGGTCTTGAGGGTCTTCACTCTGTTGCTCATGAAAATGTCACTTTGCCATTTCCTGCACCTTACATCATGGGGGTACATAGTTGTATGGTATGTTTGTGTCTAAATATTTTGCTCTGGTCGTTATAGACAACGTCATAAAGTAAATAAGGTTTTAATGTAGTGTTAACAAAGCTACCTACCTAGCTCTCTACCATGCTACATTTTGTATTAATGTTTTTACATACATTGTTAAATCCCAGTGGCTATCGAATCGCCTCTCACTCGAGCGGTCCGGGTTCATACCCAAGCGGCACGCGCCGCATTTTTCGATCTTATGTTCGATTTAAGAAATTAAATGTCATCTGCTGTCCTAACGGTGAATGAAACATCGTGAGGAAACCTGCATGCCTCTCCGCTCATGGCCAGCGTGATGGTCTAAAGTCCCGAGTCCCGCGCCCAACAGTGAGATAATGAAAGGGTTGTGGTGTGGTTTACATCTCTGCCTGGTTTATCTCGAGTTTTCGAGTTATTCATGATTCTGTGCTGCAACGCTCTCTACATCACCCCACCCGTTTATCCGTATGTGGATACACATATGATGCATGCTCGTAGCTGGCAGCTGTCAACCGGTACACTGTGGTTTTTGCGGTCACTCTATTCAATTCGTCCTCGGCTTTTCATTCACAACTCGTGCAATCAAACGTGCATACATTTCGAGCCGTTTTGCGTGCATAGGTACCTGCAGTTTGGTGTGTAGCGACATAGAAAATAGTCTGCTTGGTTGTTTGTTTGATTATATTTTTTTTAAATATATATTGGAATTAACATTCGGGTCAGTTGTCAATAGAGGCGAGATGTTTAGAATATGTGTGTGGTGCTTCCAAATGTAATTAGTTTCGTAGGTACTTTGGTGGTCGCGTGGCTCGGACCGCCCGCCGCGGCCGACACTGCGCTATGCTAATTCAATTGTGTTATGAGAGCGGATAGCGGCGCGATACCATCGGCTCCGCCCGCATTATAATAATAATGCGCGAGTCACCGCGGACGCCTCGCTCTGTCGACACACTTCACATCCGACACGACCGACACACGAGGTAACTCTTGTACCGGCCATTGATATTCGTCTTGTCGAGCTGGTTATTTCAGAAAGTAGTTTAAAGTTTAAACCGAAGCGGTCGCGCTACCCGCGGAAAGGAATATCGCGTCTAATCGATTCGCAGAAGTGTTGAAAAGTGGGGAAAGCGGTTCTCATGCGCGTCGCCCGAGGCGCGTAACCGTACCCACAGCTCTTACCGCCGATTATTCGTCTAGCGGGATGCAAATTGAATTATGTGACTTTTTGTACCTGTTCAATTGTTTGATACCTCGCTTTGTTCTCGGCCGCGGAGCAAGTACGTGACGATTGAACACTCAGCGCCTTGTAATCGCACGCTATCTACACTCGCCGCGCCGCGATTGTTCAGCTTGGCCGTCCTCTTCGTGACGGCAAATTACAGTATTTTATTTTATTACTTATCTAATTGTAGCTATTGTTACAAAGGAGTGATCCAATTTTTTGTTCAAGCGACGTAAGAATACCATATCGATATAGAAGTATCTTCGCCACGAGATTCGTACCTATAAATTCATAATTAGTTATGGAAAGCAATGGTTATGAATAAGAAATATTGTTGAATAATTGTCACAAATTGACCTAATTGGTATGGAATAAAAACTGAAACCGTCATAATTTTTTCCCATTTTATTAGTCGGATGCACCAGGCCGTGGTGGCGAGCCTTTGTGGTTTAGGCCCGTGGGGCTCTAGGCCAGTAATTTTCTCAGCAATTAATATCCTACGCCGTTCAATTACTAAAACGTAAAAAATATTAAAAGAGAAGCCAAAGAAAATTACAAAGCCATGTCACCTCCATTGAAAACAGTTCAACAATATCGACGTGCTGATACAGCGAGGGATCGGCTAATTGCACCCGCTGCATTGTATCGACATGTGTCACTTACTCGTGTTTTTATTACGTTCATCAAGTTCAAAATAACATAACGTAACACGCCTGTATTTGCCCGAAGGGGTAGGCAGAGGTGTATTTACAGTTTTCACCGATTATGTTTAAGTCCCATGTAATAGGTGGTGAGCCTATTGCTATAAACCGGGCACAAATCCTGACTCCGAGCGGATACCGGGCATTTCAAGTTAGAAAAAAAAAGTTGTTGCGCGACCCGGGTAACAAACCCCAGACCTCTAGCTTAGCAGTCGCGGTAACGACCACTAGACCAGTCTCAATTTCCTTTTATTACAAAAATTGCGTAGGTCATCAGCACCAGCACTCTTCTATAACGTACTCGATGCGGAATGAACTGATATGGCGTTAATAATAGATTCAACTGAATCTGGGCCACATCAATCCGAGAATGCCCGCTCGAAGTGACCGGGCGCGTAAATTGGACAACGAAAACGGAGCAAAGAGACCGACGCGCGGCCGGGGGCGATGTGTTCGAAACATTTTATTTGTTTGTTAGTATCATATAAATGGAGCTAATTATTATAATTTCATTGGAAATTACAGGAATTATGTTGCTACCAAAAATACGTGAGTTTAACGACGTTTTCTCGGAACTGTCGGCGAGCGGCGGCCGTCGGCGCTGTCGAGTGGCACGCAACATGCAACATCCATTTTGCAACGCGACCTTGAACTTATCTCGTAGTGTTCGAATTGCGATTGTTGCGATGTAATAATTTCAGATTACTGATTAATCAGACTCTTACCTTGCGAGACAGCCTTCGGAATGATATCACTCTGTCAGATATAGGTAGCTAGTTTGTATGTTCGCTTATATGTTATTGTATCTCACCAGCTTTAATTCTAAATAAAATCTACATTGGTAATGTTCTCTAAAGCATGGCAAATCTAATAATCTGGCACTTAGCTTCGTCGTACCTATGTAGGTACGACTGAGTACCTACTAATGAAATCAAAGTATTTTATAAATGTTTAACTGTTTATAAAATGTTATTTTAAAGGATTTAAATAAACAAACTAAAAACTTATAATACTCTCGCTTGAATATGTTTATGATACAAAAAAAGCACTTCCTGTATGGTACCTGTTTTTATTTATTTAGGAATAACAATAAATCCTACATGCATTTATAAAGGCACATAACACAATCTTAAATATTGACATCGTGTCAATGAAGAACAAAGGTTTTGAGTAAAAGATGCCTTGTTTCCATCGGCCGTTTTTTATCGCGGTCGGAACTGGTTTTAAATTATACTCCTACGAGTATTATCATGTCCGAGGTCCGACCGAAGGTCGGGCGTCACATGAAAATTTCGGAAATTCCGTCACGCAAAATATTACATATAGGTACCCGAGATACGAGTTAAATAAAGAAAGATTGGAATAAGAACAATTTACTTGAAACAACACAGGTTTATCTAACCAACTAAATTACATGCTTTATAGTAGGTACTAGCAATAAATCAGTATTTTACTATTTTTTATTTAAATAGCATCAAACAAGTTTAAGAATTCTAAGGTGATAATCTAAAAAACTAGACCCGGTTTGTGTTGAATACCTTGCCACAAAAAAACCCAGAACTAACATGCATATTCTAAACAAATTAATTGTATATAATAGAAAAGAAATAAGTAGTAGGTACTTACCCTTGTACCATTTTCTTCCTTTGTATATTATTATTATATATTTTATGCTGCAAAAGTGCGTACATAAATTATTTAATAAATAATTAAATAATAAATCGAAGGTATTATAAATCTTGACCTGAGTTCTGAACCTTGGAAACATACTGCTGTAACGATAAGGAAGCATAAGTACTAAGTGAGTAAGCATCGAAGACAATTTTTATAGGTAAATGAAAGTTTCACTCAAAAAATACTTAGTATAAAAACAAAAATATTTTAAAAAACACACACAAAATGTGTGGAATCGGTGACGTCGGCGAGTGTGAGTGAAGGCGTGAAACCGCGCAGTTACTGGTCATTAGGGGCTTCACGCGCCCACATGGCTCCTCAAATTGGGCGAACCAAATTATTTATTTAAATGGAAATTATCGGCTTGTGACGTAACGAACGTTGTCGCTCGCTCGCCGTCCGTTTCTGACACGCATGTGCGCCCAATTCTATTGCCATGTGTGCTACCGCTGTATTTTATTTTACCTTGCCGTGATTCGATTCGGACCCTCACGGTCTACTGACTAGAATTTTCTGTTAGAACAATGCAAAGATATTTTTATTTTTATAGCCAAATAAAACGAGGTAACATCAATGATTTTGAAGTTGATCAGATGGAAAGTGGTTAACGTTTTTGAAAACGCATTATGTAAAAAAAAATTAATCTTATTTTAAGTCTTAATTTAAAGAGACAATATAAATATTATTTATAGTTTCAGATATTGTGGTTCATGGGCAGATAACCCAGACCCCACCAATATTTGGTGGCACAAACCAATAATCTCAAACGAACAATTCATAACATAACACGTGGTTCATGAATATAAAACTTATAAAACCTCCCTACAATGTGTATCATATTTAGTAAATATTATTACAAAATGTAAGTATCCGATGCTTAAGATCCGTGAATAGGTGATTCTGATAATGCAAGTTTTAACCTGATAGGTCGACGAAATTGTGTGGTAATGTGTCAGACAGGCGCCCAGCGCCTACTCGAGCGGCCCGCGGGGCACGGCTATACTTCAACGCACAAGCGCTATCAAACTACGGGTATATTATTCTGATATCCTGTATCATATTTTGATTATATATGCAGCATATTTGTAAGGAATATAATAATGCTAGCTTTTTCCCGCTGCTTCGACCGCGAAAAAATTAAACAAACTGTCATAATCTTTCTGAATGAAATTTTTTGTTGCGATCCACAGTAAAACAGTGATGGAAAGGACTCCCAGGGGTTTTTATTGATGTTTGTCGCCTATAGACAAATACTGATTATTTTGATACAATTTTAAACCTACCCCTACCTACCAAACTCGAGCCGATACCAATTTAGTGATCCCTGCCTGTTAATGTAAAAATGCAAAAGAGGTTTCATGGCAGCTTAAACATAGATGTAGTTTCTACTAGGTACTACTGCATAGAACTTAGATAAAAAACGGATAGATTTATGGAAAACTGGCAACGGTTCAATTAAATACAAAGTGGCTACAAAATATGACCAACTGTGTATTTTCAGTCCGCTAAGTAACAGTGCATTAACACGCGTAAATATCATTATCATTAATCGCGGCTATTACCTACATCTAATGAATCATTTTTCATGTGTAATGTTTCTTTCTGTACATTAGCAGCGTTTTTAGTGTTCAGGTGAATACAACGGTATTAATGATTACTCATTTACAATTGTCTCTCCTAATTGATATTGGATTGATCTTTCCTGATAACACTTCTTACTATGGCAGCATTAGTTCCACTCCTTGCCTTCTTAGACATAAGTATGAAAAGTGTAAAATGGTTCATTTACTATATTTCTTTCTAATTGATGATAAAGGTATTAGATGATAATGATAGTACAGGAATTAATGGATATTATACTCGTATATTTTAATAGTAAAGTTGCGATAAATGACATTGGGAGCGTTTCACACTCCGCTTCTAGTCGCGTGTGTGGAGGTCGCTTAATGTAGAAATAATGTCTTGCCGTCATTATCTTCTACTTAATTCACCCTTATAGCGTTTTTTTATTACGACACAAACCTCCATCGAAGCGAATTAAAAATATACATACGGTCAAATTGACCAACACATTTATGCAACAATGCTGCATAGAACTTTGAATAATAGGTACATTTGGTTTCCGATGAAACTGAAACTCCATCGAATCAGAAAAACATTAGTCCTTTCCTTACAATAATAGGATATACTTTCATGAAAATATTTCCATCCATCCATCAGCTTTTTGAGGTCCACTGCTGGAAAAAGGCTTCTCCGACATCACTCCGACCAGTCCTGTGCCTTCTGAAACCAGCGGTTTACCGCCGTCTTATTAAGGTTCTTTCTTCACCTTTTCGAAGCGGCCTGTGCTCCTCTTTCCGACTCGTGGTCTCCATTCGAGGACTTTTCTTTACCACCGGTTATGAGTCCTTCGAACGACGTGGCCTGCCTATTGTGGCAATGGGCAGGCTACGTTGAAGTGGCTTTCAACTTTTAAATGTTTCAGTTATAATAAACATTTCTAATTCCATGCGAGAGAATCGCAAGTACCTATATTTCAAGGCCGCATATCTACTACACACACAAGCTCGAGAACACTATTTTTCAAATCCTACATTATTTGGGAATGCGGTTAGCATCGGAAGTGCGATCAATAACTCCCCTCTCCGGAGTCGGATAGCAGCAAAAGAAACGTAACCCTTGGCTTTACGTCCTTTGCAGTAATTACTCTCCACGAATTGTACCCTCATTTGACATGACCAAATACCCAATTATTTTATCACTAATAAACATCTTTTATTATAAATTTGAAAAGAAATTACTGCCTCGTTGGTCTAGTGACACAGAATACTTAATTGCTAGTGATCACAAGCGCTACTGATAAGCTGGAGGTCCTGGGTTTGATCACCGGGCGGGTATAGTATTATAAATACAGGCGTGATGTTATGTTATGATGTTATGGAAAGCAATTAATCGAATATTAATTTAATGTTTACTTTGAAGATTGCAAGAATTTTTGTAGATAAATATGTAGAATAATCCGTGTAGATATTATTGTTTATTTCTAAGATTATGTCTGTTTTCCTAAGATTGTGAACCGATCATTAAGTAAACGTGTAATCATAATTAACTATGAATATAATAATTATTATATCTTACTTGTACCATATTATCAAGCTGTTAATATTTTTTACATCACGTACCTACCATACTTACTACATGCAAACGTCTGAATGGGAAATGGAAGGGTGTGAATGTGAATGTGAGCGCTGATTTTCAGTGAAGGCTGAAAATCAGCGCTACGACGCAATGCCACAGAATAATAGCAATGCTGAAGCTGCTGAAGGTAGGTAGTGCAGCAGTAGTGTTTTATTTTTGTAAATATACATTAGGATCAGAGATTAGATGAGGATGAAATATGTAGATACATACTTAAATTACCTATATTATTATCAATAACTTGTAATTATAAATATTGTTGAGTTTATATGTGTAACACTTTACTTTGCTATAATTTATTCACCAAATTCTATTTTCTATACGATAGGATACCATGGGGCATGCTACGAGTATGTCGCTATAACGTAACGATACGTACGAATGAAGCCGATGGCCATGTTCAGAATATAAATAGGTAGGTAAATAGATACGTACAATTACAATTAACAATTGTATGAATTGTATGACCATTGAACATGTCATCGATTACTTGTCATCGGCTCAAATCAAGCTGTTTCAATATAATCACACGTAGGTATACATAATAATATTTATTTTAATTACGGTAATATTACAAAGTAACTCTCGTATTATTTCAAAGCCATGAGGTATAATTAAATAATATTAGATATTATGAGACAGTATGCCAATAAATGATTCAATATTTCAATATTTATAAACCTAAGTGTATATATTTACTAACGTGTATATATTTACACGTCAGTATTAAATGTCAGTTAAAATTATTTTCCTTTCCATTGTGAGTCACAAACTTGCGTGTAACTAATTCGTAATTGTGATAGGCAGATCTTGGAAATCATGATCCTTATTACGTAGCCTTAATAAAAACTAACAAAGCTGTTTAACAATTTAAGCTGTAAAGCCTCACCTTATAGGCTAACATAGGGCCAACATAATACCTAATATCATAATACTAATTATCATTAATAAATGAAAATTGATTAGTAGTACATCGAAGTAGCTTAATTTGAAATAGTATAGTACCTAGAGACTCACATGCTCATGATGTGCATAGAACTCTTCACAAAATTTGAATACATTTAGGCGTCAAATGCAGACAATGTGTCATAAATTGTACTCCCGCGTTAGTTAGCATTAGAATGGCCGACGGGAGTCGAGGGAGTGGGAGCGTACAGTTTCACCCGGAATTAACTCGATAATGCTCTAATTGTGCAATTAGCCATCGGCAATTTGCTCTCGGGTTATCGGCTTGGCTCGCGTGAATTATGTTCAATCGAAACTGGCTCAATCGCCTCAAGTATCGTATGGCAAGGCCTGCTGGAAAATTAAACCATATTAAATAGTTTGCGTCGTTTTTAATAGTAAATAGTTACGAAAAACTTTTCATCGGCAAATTCTTAGAAATCATATCAACAAATAACCTCAGAAACGTACACAAAAAATGTGAAAATGGTTGATCTGAATTACCGTACATTCCGCATTCTGTTTTTATCCATGTGAGTATGAGTACCTACTGTACAAAAACAGGGCTTGGCCAGTAACGCCTCCACCAATCCGCATTGGAGCAGCGTGGTGGAGTATGCTCTAGACGTCCCGCAGATTTGTCTGTGGGGGAGATCCGAGCCCAGCTGTGGGACGTATATGGGTTGCAGCTTTAAGTAGGTACGTAAAGTAAAGTACAAAGGCTTACTTTGGTCGTATGAATTTTCATTCGTATTTATCATCAGTAAATTAGCTATGCATACTTATTAGGTAAGTCATTACGACTGCACTGTACCTATTTGTGATATTACCTGCCCAAGATGAAATATTTATGTTATAAAACATAGTATACTTTCTTATCGTATGTCTATTATGCTGAGCATAAATAATCTACTTATCCTGCTGTATCTTTTTAATCAATCTTTACTTATTGATTTAATTCAATTATTGAATCTACCAGACATTTATTGTTCAGAAAACTACTTTTCTATTTCATCGACATCAAGGAACATTCTTGTCATCAGTTAAATCAATTCATTATCATCAATCATTAATTAATTACAAAACAAAATAAAACGCAAACCTCCTGCAATAGGTAATTATAATAATAATGGTTCTTATGTCCTAAGTAAAAATTTGCAAAATTCAATAGCTTCTACCATGGTAACCATGGTTTGATAGGGTTAATTTAGTACGCACGTAATAAATAACCAGAGTTATGTCTGTATGTACGTACAACGACTATTAGGATCATTATTTTCAATAATGTGTTGTTGTTGAAAAAATATTAGGTCATAAGTATAGTTATGATTTTTATGAAATACAATTTCCTTCGTAACGACTTCACGATCATCTTAATAACACGCTGCGGCTAAGCGTTTCGCTTGAATATTCATTTCGGTTCATCATAATTTTGGTAGATAATTTTAAATTATCCAATCTGCGCCAGCCTCGCCGACATTGTGAGAAGTACCGTGCGCGTTTCTTATCACGATTTATTGCTTCTCACATTAATTTCATTATACGACCGTTTAAATTTAATGTTATTTATCAAATACGTTATCGTCAATCTCCACAAAATTATGATTATCTCATCATTATACATACGAGTACGCCAAGGTTGGTTGAGAGTTTGAAGAGCTCATTCACTTTTAATATCTTAGGTGTCTAGGAACGAGACTCGGTAATCACTAAGTGCTCATTATTAATCATTAACTCTTATGTTTATTTCGTCTATTCATCTACCTTTTGAGGTCCACTGCTGGACATAGGCCTCTCCTAAACGACATCACTTCGGCCGGTCCTGAGCCTTCTGAATCCAGCGGTTTCTCACCGTCTTCTTCAGAAGTTTAAGTTTATTTAGTTATCTATAAGTAGTTTCACAAAACAAATGTATTAAGTTCGTTGTTGCCTCGTTCGTACAATTTATAGCAAAGCAACACAGTACGAGTAATCTCTAGATACAATTGGAATTAATCTTGTCTGAAACCGTAAAATTTTCACTAGCTTGGATTTATGAAACTAAGATGTGAGTAAACTTATGGCCCTTTTTAGGTAAGGTTTTCAAAATTATGTTCACCTACTCGTACATCTCAGAATACAGAACCAGTATTATGAGGTTTACATATACTCATAATTTGATAAATATCAATGTAAAAATTACATTTTTACACACAATTATTGTTCCTTAGAACACAAGCCGGCCGACCAGTACCACTACCTGATCGGATACAACAATTTGTGCCCGCATTAGGTAATTTTGTTTTATCCGACTCTCCGTATTTTTTACGACAAAAGATCTTCGTCATTTTTGACAAGGAAAAGGCCATCAACATTGTAATGTTGTATGGCGCCCGAGTGTCGGGTCGGCCTCATCTACGCTTTGATCCAATCTGACTCGGGTCGAGCTGAGTCAGTTGACGACCAATTACCGATATCACTTGGTTTCGACCGGCCAAATGGGGCATAATGCCTAGGGTAATTATGACTTCAGTCGACGCGTCGCCTTTCGTATTGATTTCGCTCTCAAATTTTATAACCGCTATTATGTTTTTAAGTGCATTTCAAACTTTTTTATGAGAGGACGAATGTGTTACAGGAAAGGGTTTTAATGTGAAGAATGAATGAACTACATGATATGGTTACGCGGAAGAAACCGATGGACATAGTCACACGGTTATGTAAGCTGGATATTTTTTAAGTAAGAACTTACATAACTTACTCAGAATCTAATTAACTTAACTACGTAAGCCTTAGTTAGTACCTAGTACTTACTAAATTAATTTACTAAAGTTTTTTTTTTAGCATTGTCAAAAGCTGTGTTTTGATCAACTTAACTTCCTTAACTCAGTAGTTAAGGAAGTTAAGTTCTGTGTCAGTACACAGCATGGTGGATAAAGTAATTAATATAATAACATCTATAAATGGATACAAACCACTCACTGAACCCCTGCCACTAAATATTTTGTGGTTTTTATTATCGTTTTATGGAAATCATAATTGTCATGGAAATGGCTGAGAGAGCGGCCATATTTACATATGACTTCATAGATGCTCCTGATAACGTTAGGAACAAGCAGTCGAGGCCGTTTACCTACCACTCACAACTTTTTGTATTCCATTGTCTAAGTTTTCCAACTTGATTATATTGAAGTAGATGTTCCATTGATTGATGAATAGATTAAACATAAATGATACGAATTTTGTGCCAAAGATGTTATTTCTGTAGATTTTAACTGTTACAACCTATTGGTATACCATAGTACCTGATGTAGATTTAACTAAAATGTGTATGTGTAGGTACTTGTCAAAGGATCAATATACAATTAGGTGAGAATGTATTCTGTTGCAGTATTTCAATATTAACGTATTTATAGTGCTTGACGTTAAATCCTATAATTATAATACATTTCCCTACCTCAGATCGTACGTAGTAGGAGTAAAATAGTTATCTTCCAATTATCTCATCCCTGTCATGAAAACACCAACTTATCCATTGAGCAACTCTTCAATCATAGTAAAGTCGTAAACCAGCGAGCTGGGTTAAACCACTAAAGCTTTATAGAGCTTTCGAGCTTTAGATTCCGACAGCACATAGCGACAGCTGCGCCAATCACAATGTAGTGGGCGTGGTTATCCGCACCCCGACCCCCTGTCCCTGATACCCTGATTATATTATTGCGTACAATGAAACTTTTTTACTGAACCTTTGTCTCACACTAGGGTGAAATATCCGGTCGGATATACCTCTCCGGTCACCTTTCTTTTTGTCCACCAAATGAGCATTGGGATCGAACGGGTTTTGGAATTAAAGACTCCGAGGGTAACCATTATACCATACAATAGGGTTGTGATCGTGTGTTACGAAATCTATAGGTTTTGTTTCCTCGCATAAAGTTTAGCTTTGTTATTTTACTTTCAGTTTGGTGGGGAATCTAGGTATCTACGTTGCTCTACCATGACAGGGAGAAAACCTATAGGCAATTGTTTTTTAAATTTTAATGGTTCTAACAAAGTTCGTAGTGTGAACCTAAATAGTTAGATAAAACAGTTTTAATTACTAAAATAAAGATAACTTTGTTGTCAGTAACCTCCAGCGGACCGGAGGTATTTTCGTTAAATTGTTACCAATAACGTGATGCGCAATTTTAGATTTTTATATTGCTTACGACCAACGTGGACTTGAGTAAGATAACATTTTTAGCTTATTGTTTAAGACAACATAAAGTAAACATGAACTAGGTACTTTATACTACTTTATCATTATTACACTCAAGAAAAGAAAATTTATGAAGCCAACCGCCCACGAAAGCTTTGACTAAGCTTGCATTTATTAATAGCCCAGTCCGACGGCGGGCAGTAGCGGTTGGAAGCTGTCACCGCGCCGTCCTAATTGTAAATACAATAACCAATAGCTTCTTATAATTTATCTATATTGTTTTTAGCGCCCCGGGCCGTTCTCAAGTCTCGACGCCGCGTATTAGTTCCCATATAAATTAGCCGATAAATCAGATCCGACGCGCGGACCGATTCTCACGCTGACCGCATTCAGTTAATTAAACCCGAATAATATTATAATCCCTATGGCCCAAGTAATTAATTATTCATCGTCTGTCTTTCCAGGAACACCCGAGCTTACGCGGCACGCCGCTGGCCATGCTGGCGGCGCAGTGCAACAAGCTGTCGAGCAAGTCGCCGCCGCCGCTCGCCGACGCTGCCGTGGGCAAGGGCTTCCACCCGTGGAAGAAAAGCCCCGGCGCGCACTCCCCACCCGGCGCCGGCGGGGCCCCGCGCGCGCAGCCGTCCGCCTGCGCGCCCTACGCGCGCGGCCCCACATCCTGCGCCGCGGCGCCCTCGTACGGCAACGATCTCTACTTCCCCTCCTCGGGCGACCAGCTGCTCGGCAAGAGCGAGTCCAGCGCCAGTCTCGGCTCGATGTACTCGAGACACCCCTACGAGTCCTGGCCGTTCAACGTTGGAGGCGGCGGCGGGAGCGGCGCGCTCAAGGCGGCGGAGATGGGAGGCGTCGGTGCCGTCGGCGGCACGTGGTGGGACGTCCACAGCGGATGGCTGGACGTCGGCGGTCAGATGGCCAACTACGCCGGTCAAGACTACTCTCAGCTCACGCACTCGTTGTCGGGCGGGGCACACTTACTCCCGCCAGCTCCGCATCTCCTCCAGGATGCTTACAAATCTGTTCTACCGACGCAAGGGTCGTTCGGCCTCCACGGGCCCGGCTCCCCGGCGCCGCCGGCGCAGGCGCCGTCTCCGAGGTCGCAGAGGCGGTACGCCGGCCGAGCCACCTGCGACTGCCCGAACTGCCAGGAAGCGGAGAGGCTCGGGCCCGCCGGCGCTCACCTACGGAAAAAGAACATACACAGCTGTCACATCCCCGGCTGCGGAAAGGTGTATGGAAAAACTTCCCATCTGAAAGCTCACCTCCGGTGGCATACGGGCGAGAGACCGTTCGTGTGCAACTGGCTATTCTGCGGCAAAAGGTTCACCCGCTCCGACGAGCTGCAGCGACATCTCCGCACCCACACGGGGGAGAAAAGGTTCGCGTGCCCGGTGTGCAACAAGCGGTTCATGCGCTCAGATCACCTAGCGAAGCACGTAAAGACCCACAACGGCGGCAAGAAGGGTAGCTCGGAGTCGTGTTCGGATTCGGAGGAGAACAGCCAGGGGGAGGGGGGAGCGGGCGGGAGGTCGCCGGAGCACCCGCTCGACGTGAAGCCCAACAACCTGGTGTGACGGGGGCACGCGGCGCTGCCCGTGCCGCACCACCCCTCGCTCCTGTGATACCGCTCGCCGCGCCCCTGTGTACAGAACATATCAAAACAGTGTACAGAATTTGAGTATGTAATTAAAACAATGCAGTGAAGTGTTGTAGCCGCGCAACGCGTCGTGTGACTATTGATGTGAAACTTAAGTGTACAGTATAGATCTATTGAATATTGATTATGTCTATTAATAATATATCTAGCTAGAAATTGTATGGTTTAGGTTAAGTAGAATCACTCATATAGTCCAAAATCACAGTGTGTAATTTATTTAATTTTTTGTATAAATAATAGGTACCTCTGCAGGTCTTTAAATATATTTATTACACCGTTAGATATACGAGTGTGTATTTGTAAAATCCCCACAAACCAGGGTTGTTATTTACACAACAGCAAAAAGTTAAATAGTGCTAATTAATTTTCTTTATATTATAAATTGTTGTTGCACATTGTGACTTTTGTATTTAAATGAACATCTTCATCATCATATAACAAAGTAAAACAATGCAGAATATGTTGGTATTATGTCTAAATTTTGGCTTTAATTTGCAACAGCTGTATGTATGTACTTAACTCATTATCTGTATGTACTTATTTAATTTTAAAATTATACAATACATTTGTTTTGAATAAGTACAATACTGTGAGGTGTAACTAGAAAAGCCAAAGGAATTGACTATCAGAACGTTTGGTTCCTAATTTGTAATTACTTAGTTAAGAAAACCAATTGTCGTTCGGAAGCCTTGGTTTGTATTAATCTGTACACAATAACAAAGTAGAAAGACCTACTTAAATCTAAATACAACATTGTACTATTTTAGCTTGAAAATTGTAAATGTAAATTACACGTGCTATATGTACAAAATTGTGCGAATTAAAATGCCTGAAATTGATTTTATAAAAATTGATGAATATATTTTTCCGAGTGGAATAAGATTGTTTTTACTTTCTCTTTCGGACACAGCCAAAAAAATACAGTGACACTCCATCGTCCAATCGCGATTTAAAATACACACAAACTGAACGTAAAAAGGGCAAACAATTAATTACAATACCTACTGCCTGTAGGTATTCTGTAAAATGCTGTATCTACATAAATAAATCTTTATATGACCTTAGGTTCAATGGTGAGACCAACATTTATAGGAGACATGAACATAGCTCATGTTCGATACAACCTATACCTACCTGATGGAGACATCCTAGTTGATGTATGATGTTTGTCTCAGAGATCATCTGTTGCAAGAAAGCTGGATCTACCGTGACATGTACCTACTTATAACGTGATGAACTATAAAGTACCTACGAATTCTGTATGAAATACACAATTGTTGTGTTTATAGTTAGCTCAAAACCATTTTGTGTTAATCATTTTCTTCATCATCATCTATCCCAACACTCGCAATGTTGGGCACTGGTCTCTTATCTGAAAGGTTCAAATGTTTCAAATTTTGATAAGCCTCTCTACTGGTAAAATAAAATCCAAACGAGTACATTCGTATCCGATATTAGCCCAAAACGAACAATTAGTTTTGGCCGACTTTGATTTATAAGACCTAACTAAAGACAACGGTTTAATGAATTACTTGAGTAAGGAGTATTTGTCCCGATTGTTGTAAGTAAACCCCTCCTTGGATCATGCTACATAAGATTGCAGACGTTCATGATTACGTCTAGGGTCATAATATAGGTAAAATGATTACTATTTGACCCCATTTATCCATACAACGCCTTTGAAAGTATTCTATCACCTGTGGGCAACAGGCTTGGACAATGCATGTCACAGTTGTTATAGGTTACACACACAGAGTACACAGTTTTCAATGATAAAATCTATTGTTACGCCTTGTCGAAGACCTTCGGGTGGATTAAGAACATTCCACACTGCGTTATCCACTAACCCCACCAATCACATTGGAACAGCGTGGTGAAGTATGCTCTGCCGTAGCTGTGTCTTTGGGGGAGACCCTTGCGCACCAGTGTAGGTTAGGTACATACTCTGCAAGAAGCTATCATGACCAGCCACCACAAGCACCACCAGATCACAAACTAACAGTCTAAAGTGAAGAACTCAGACTTAAATTTAATTATTGCCTTAAAAAAGTCAGGAATTTCAGCTATCAACTTTAGCTTTCAATAAACTGGCAATCTCAAGCGACCGTTAGCGACGTCAACTAAATTCCATAGCAAAGGAAGACACGAAATGAAGGTTTTGAATATCAATAGATAATACATTTAAGTCACATAAGAATTATACTCGTGCTTTGTCCTCGAGATTAGCATGGATTACTTGTAGTACCACATAGGGTGTCGCCTTACTAGCACTATTTTGAGGGTAGAAAAATAATA
>DWTT01000129.1:0-20445 GCA_018250895.1 Carterocephalus mandan | reverse complement strand
TTCAAGCAAGTAACATAACGAAGCAGGTTATTAAATACTTTTTGGTTGGATTTGTATAATACATATATTCAAACATAAAAAATAAAATTTCAGACGAAAAATATTATCAGTAACTATCTGTTGTACAGAATAATTTTATTACTGTATGAAACATATTTAAATGAATTGGGAAATTACTTGAAAAATTTTGGTTTTATCTGAAACATAATCACACATCAGACTCGAGTAAAACGCTCAAATACAAGAAAAAATGTGAAAGCCCTCAGCTACAAATTCATACCTCTTTCCTAACATATGTTGGTAGGCTAGATGAATATCTATCAAAAGTTGTTTTGACAAAGGACCTCGGTCAGAAGTAGTTTTAACGGATTTGGAGTTTTGACTGACTTAATAACATAAGATTTCCACCATCTATGGAAGAAGAAAGAAGCATCCTTGTAACATTTTATATGGATTACATAACACTTACGTCGTCTTTAATGGTCGACGCTCCCGCTTGACTAGGTCGGCTCGATTCGGCCTCTTTTGCAACGCTGTTCGTCCTGTAATATTTACAAATTTAACGACTAGCCTTGAGACTTCATAGTTTTGATAAGATGCTGACGCTTCACCAATTAGTACTAAAAAAGCGTCGAGTAAGGCTGCTACCTTATTGATAGAAAATCCTTGCCCCATAGTAAATCGCTATTGAGCTGCAACAGTATGCTCCACTAAATTGGATAGCAACTAATATAAATAAACGTGATTAATATATTCAATATCTCAATGTTACCTTGTCTTTGGATCCGATAATGCCATGAAGTCCTTGTGGAAGTAGTGCACTTGCATAATAGTTATAATCAAGAACAGGGTTGGAGTGAGCAACTTGACAAATAAGTCCGCTGGGTGATACGGCTCTAAACCTAAGTCGTGCTGCCTGAAATTAATTTATTCCTTTTTAATTGTTATGGTATGGAATCGCATATTTTCAGTAAACCACGATAGTAATATTTTTTAGATGCACACTTAACATTTCATATGATCGGAGTCGCAAAAATGATGAAATTTCATCATACGATGTGAATAATACTTACAATCTCTCATTGATCATGAGGTACGTTTCTATAGTCTTGTAGAAGCTGTCGAACTGGTATATGTATATGAGTATGAGGTTTATCATCGAGTATATGATCACCGTTATCCAGAACACGTACATTAGCCGGCGCCACCAATACCAGCTTATCTGTAAACAATAGCGAACTAGGTTAACATCTTGGTTACCGTTTTTACAAAGTTTCTTTTTTAATTATACAAGATATTAGGCGTCTGCATCTACCTGAAGTTATTTTACATAATATTATAAAATACGGATGATTGTTTATACGGTGATAGATATATAAGAAAAATTATCAACTATTGCAATAATCCACCCATCAGCCTTTTGAGGTCCACTACTGGACATAGGCCTCTAGTTTTACCAATCTAAAAATTCAACCTGTTTAAATATGAACCTATTCGAACTATATAAACACCATACAAGTAAATGCATTTAAAAAGAGCCATCCTGTACCCCATAAATAATCCTTATAGTTATATAAAGCGGTAGATTGAGGAGTTACCTGAGATTACAGACTGAAACTTAGCTTTAATCCTCCTTACCTGGAACATAAGTATAAACGCGAGAAACAGGAACATGTATATGATCCGGAAGATGGTCATCCGGTCACCCGTGACACCTATCACGAACAGCATGATGACGACCACGTAGATCCAGTAGCGAGCGCACGCGGCGCGTAACCATTCTCCCAGCACGCGTAACAGGCGCGAGCGGCTCTCATCTTCGCGTTGCGCTTCTAGAACTGCGGGCGATAATCGTCTTTATTGTAATAGTAGTACACAAGATTTATTCTAGATTTGCTGCAACTTGTTTATCAATACAATTTTCAAGATATTTTTATAGTACTCGCTTTTGTAGTACTCGCTAAACTTTATAACCGTTTGGTTAACTTGTTAATACGGCTATTGTTATTCAAATCAAGATGTTTGCTAGATATTAAACTGCATACTTACTCAAACATTGTTCAAAATTAGTTTTAAGAATTGTGGAATTTGGTGCCTAATACTTAAAAATATTTTTTTTGGTTTGTCATACAAAATTCTACTATTTCGACACCTCCTTTATCTGTTCTGTGATTTCGACTATTAAATATAGTTCACAATTTAAATAAAACAGTAAACTGCGAGGAAAGTTTTTGATAATATAATAAGGAAGTATTTTTTGAAGTGAGTAGAAAAGATTAACGGTTGTTTGAAAGGCCAATGCAACTGGCCGAATGGAAGAAGAAAATAGAGAGTGGTAAAGAACATATTGTAGAAGTTAAGGTTAAATCGTAGTAGAGACCAGAGATATTTGTGGAATTAGTAAATAGTTATATTATTAGGTATCAATAGGCAGAAGAACGTGAAAAGCTAGCCATAGAAAATGATTGCTGAAGGAAAATATATTTTAAGTTAAAGAATTTCTATTAATTACCCTTCGCCAGACCTGTATAATTCATGACAAAAAATGTAATACGATAAGTTGTTACACAAACCTGACCGTCCAACTGTAAATTTATCTGCAGTAAACAGATAGTTCATCAATTATTATTCAACTAGCATTGCCCGCGGAAAAAGTGTAATCAAGTTAATAATTAGTGTCAGACGGTGTCTCAGACAGCATTCCAATAAACGTGCAAATATCCCAAGGCAACATAATAATATGCTCGGGATGAAAAGTATTCTATGTGCTAATATAGGTTATCGTGTTTCATCCAAATCAGTTTTGTAGTTTTTGCGTGATTGAGTAAAAAAAAACATCCAAACATACAATCTTTCACATCTATAATATTAGTAGGACAGAGGGGCAATTCTGAGCGGTAATCTGCAGCAGAACGGCCATGTCCGAACATTAACCATAAATTAACGACGTTTGTGCAAAGTCTGCCAATCCCAGGTGACCAACGCCACCGCGGTGTATAGAACGCTGAGTGTAAGAAACAATGGGTCAGTTCTGACCGCTGGCAGCCGTGGAGACGGTGAGCTGCAGCGGCGCGGCCATGTCGGTGATGACGGTGGACTGGCGGCGCTGGCGGATCTCCTGCACGCGCTGCCGCAGCGTCACCCAGAACATGCACGTGAACAGCGACTTGATGAGCAATGGTACGCACGGCTCGCCATCCGCGCGGCCCAACCCTATTTGTCGCAGGTTCACCTCCTGCAGGGTAAAGGAAATTATTCGTGAGGTTAAGTGAGAACATCAGTTCAGTCAATAGGTAGTGAACGGTTGATCCGTTCTCCGATCCGACTTTTCTGGTAACTTATTTTCTATGTGGTGCCAGAATACTATTAGTGGGATGGTACCACGACCTTGTAAAAGGTTCTAGAAGAAGGTAAAACAAATCAGGAGATGGACAGCAACAGGCAGCCTATCTACGTGCAGTACTTACTCACCATTGGCTAAACGTATGTCACCGGTAAGTACACCATTATCTTTCAGGCTGATATGTTTGAAAAATAATTGAGTCACGGTCGGTGGTTGTTCTTCTTTGTTTAGTTTAATTTTCGTTAAATTGAAATAAAATGTAACAAGGTAAAATTTATTGCGTTCCCAGTATCTATGGGAAGGTCGTGGGTTCAAATCCCACCAGAGGCGAATTTTTTCAAGGTAAAACTTATGTGAATTTTATTTCATCACACTGGTATGTACTGTAAAAATGTCATAGTGGAATAAGAAAGTAGATAAAATACCCATATCAGTATTAAACAGATTGCTTTCACCTACGCACAAATCCTCTCACCGTTATGTTCGAAGGCAACTCCAACTCGGTCAGATTCATCCCGTACACGTACTGTGCCAGCAGCAGGAGCATTGCGTAGCAGACCAGCACCGGGCTGGTCTTCAGCATGAACGAGCGCTGGTCCTGGCATAGCCACACGATGTTCGCCCACATTAGGAACACGAACGTCAGCCACGAGTGGAACATTATGCTCCACGCCATCATTGTTATAGTCGTCGCTATGTACGACGATCTGGGAATATAAATGAGGTCTCCTAAGTCGTTTGGTTGGTGATTGATATTTTAATATTTTATCATTGATTAACTTCTGGAGATCATTTGGAAATGATACCCAGCCCTATGATGGAAACAGTGTGAACAGTATAACTACATGCTTGAGGTGTAGCTACCCCTAGTTGTAGCAAAATAAGTAGTGAAACTGTAATGTTTACAATTTTTACTTGCGATTCCTTGGTAGACAATGAAGCCACAGCTGGAATTTAGACCTCATGGAATTACAACCTTCTGGGTGTTGAGGAATTTGAATTGAGGAATCTTAAAAATCTATCTACCTTCCTTCCATCTATCCATCCATCCATCCAACAGCCTTTGAGGTCCACTGCTGGACACAGGCCTCTCCTAAACGACACCACTCCGACCGGTCTTGTGCTCCTTTTTCCGAGTTCCATTAGAGGACTTCCCCTCCGTTTACACAACCCTTACTTTGTCCCACTGTTGGGCACGGGTCTCCTCTCAGAATGGAAGGGATTAGGCCTTTGTCCATCACGCTGGCCAAGTGCGGATTGGCAGAATTCATATGCCTTCGAGAAAATTATAAAGAATACTCAGGCATGCAGGTTTCCTCAGATGTTTTCTTTTCCGTTACAGAAAGTGAAATTTAAATTCTTAGAGCTACCATCTATTAGTACTATCTATCTTACCTGACCAGAACTTGAAAAAAGTCAACAATTGCAGCAAGAATGTCATCCATAAGAGTAGGTTCATCCTGTTCCATTAATGATTCTGAAAATTGTTAGAGACAAAATATAAAATACCATGAGGTGCTATGAGGATAAGGAATTCGCAAGGATAGGATAGCTACGTGAAATATAGGGGGCACTTCCTTCCTTAGTCCTTGATAGAGTAGTGAATGATTTTATTGTGTCTAGGATGGCTGAACAACGGATATACAAATTTGTACGTATTTAACATTATCAGTGTTCAATAGAATTGCTACAGAAAGCATTAAAGCAGATTTTCCATTAAGGAGGGTAATATTATTTTAGTCAGTCACATTTGGGTACCAATATGCTGTTGGCTAATAGAAGAAGAATCACAAAATCATACCAAGAGAGGGGATTGATGTCAGAAACGTAGTAAAGTGGGTACTACCTTCATCCGGGACCACCACCGAGCCCGTAGAGTCTTGCTGCAGCTGCCGGGTGGCAGACCCCGACCGCACGCTCGACCACCGCTTGCTCGGGCTCATGTTCCGGAGGAGCTAATCATCAAAATTTTCTTAGAAAACCACATCCTCGCAGTCCCTCCATGCCTGTATCAGCGAGCCGAATTCGCATCACTCCATGCCGGTTCCCACGCCATTGCACGAGGGAGCGCAATGAAATGCATTGGGCACGATGATATTGATAACAGGTGAAGACGGAACATTTGAATCAATAAGAGGTTCATATAGTAACAACTAAACATAATTATATGTATGTAGTTCATAAAAAAATATTTGTAAATGTGATATTATCTGTTTACAGCTGGTATCACACAAGTTGTCGGAAATAGTTTCGGTGTCTACCTACGGAGTAGGTACTCTGGAAAACCCCGAGATAATGTTGGAGAAATTAGTTAATTTAATAGGTATAATAATCATTATTCTTTTTAGGTATTATTAAGATGTTTAATAAATAAGTGATGTTCAATTTCATTATTAAAGATATGTACCCATTTTTGGAACGAAATTCCTTATCGCACAAAATGACCATAACCATACTTGGCGAAGGCTAGACCGAAAAATGAATAGCGTCCATAGCAATAAGTTAATTTAATTTTTGTGCAAACACGAAACATCAAGGTAGGTACAATCAAATGCAGCAATCGTACATTGAATGTGGTGACAGCCAGGATTAAGTAATTTTTAAACAGAACAAACGAACAAATAATGCACGAAGCATAGAAATACTCAAAAAATAATAATTTTAGAAGATAGCTTTTCCAAATTTGTAGATGTAAAGCAATTTTTTGTTCGTTTGAGCTATAGTAAGCATGAAAACATTTAAATTGCAAATATGAATTGTGCAGAGTTACGATTTGTGTAAAATCACTTTAGAAAATTACCCCAAATCTTTATGATTTTCAGCTGAAAACATTGCGTGTAGTTGATCGATCCATTGACAGTACGAAACATTGATACATCAATAAAAAAAATTAAAAAAATACCTACAGGGGTATTCTCACTGGTGTTCCCTCGGAGTGCTTTGGAATTTATGTATGTATATGCAACCTATAAAAGAACGAAAGCAGGTTGCAAAAATAAAATACTTCCATAGGCGACATGCCAAAAGATTTAGAAATGTTTCACTGCAGTTACTCACACATGTTGTTAGCACAAGCGAATTATATGACATTCCAGAGTTGGTTGTGTTTATTATATAAGTATTTGTAAACAGTTCTGCTACATCAACTACAGGTCACGGCAGTTCAAACAAACACTACAGGGCAAGTGCGGCGACTCACATACCTAAATAGTTAGATTTAACAGCGCTGAATTTATAATTTGTCTTTAACACCCTTTATTTTTTTAAATTCAGTATCATCAACACAAAAAACTACTACAGTTATTTTTATTTGTCAATACTCTGGAACAACTACAACAAGATATTGAATGTCTGTCCATATAAACCCCTTACAAATTTTGTAAAATTGAAACTTTAGTAAGTATCCAATCTCATTTAAACTGAGGTAAAGCGGAGAGGCATTGGAAAAGCGCCCGGTGTCTTTGGCAAAATTCCAGACATCCAGAAACTTGATGGGAAGCCATATATTTTATCAAACCTTACATAAAAATATGTATTATACTAGTAATGTGTTATGGTTAAAATTTATATTTAAACCATTATTTACGCATAGGTACGTAGAAAAAAGCTATAAACGGTGCTGTATAAAGATAAGGATATTTAGATTTAAGGCTTCGAAAAGTTAAGTTATGTTAGGCTAGTCAGAGTCAGTATCCAGAATTCAATAAAAATCTGCCGCACTTGCCCCTGCTCAGCTGATCATTACCAGTAGGTACCACATTATACTATATCATAAAAAATATTTCTAATCTAACATGCAGCTACTTAAACCAATCTAGTGACTATACATTACCGAAACGACTGTGTTCAACACGAAAACTCAATATAGTGCACTTCAGCAGATAAGTGCATTCTGCGCAGAATCTACAGTGCGCGCAAAATGGTAGTGCAATTTGGAAAAAAAAATACTGCTAATTAAAAACGTTTTCTACATTGTAAAACCGTTGGCCGGCTTACTCGAACTTTTTTAGTAGCGTTCTTCCACTTGTCGCGCGGCGCGCGCCCGCTGCCGCGCCGGAAGGACACGCCGCGCACCAGCGACCCATTGAGCTTGCCCGCCTCTACACCGGTTAGGGCGCTCTTTTTCTTCGCCTACGTTGCCGTTAGCATGTTAATAAAGGCTGACTAAGGCACAGTGGTAAACGCCGTCTACTCAGCGCATGGCCGGCAAGATCTACTGCAGCGTGGATGCACGAGCGATTCGTGGACGCCTCGGCGCGGCGCGGCACATAACACAAACTACTACATAAGGCTCTTTAACATAAAATATTAAAAATTCCATCTTTATTTTTGCAATTATGAACTGATATTGATAAAAAGATACGTGCAAGTCCGTACGCTATCAGTGATTACGTTTATTTGCGTCGTGTGCCGTTAAATAGTTAACTGCATTAATGTTAGTCAAAGATGTGTAACCCAATTTTACGAAATGACTCCAACAAACAAGCTTTATTACTAGTTAGCTAGTTAGTCGATATGTTAATTTAAATTACACTCCAATAGGTAAATTATTTGTCAAATTATGATGCAATAAAACCGATATCAAATTAAAATAACATGATAAATACCTTGGGTTTGAATAATTCCCTCGTTTCTATAGCGAGAAAAAAGTATGTAAAAAGGATGACTAAAGGACTAGCCAATGTAGCCCACATACGGTCTGTCACTTCGTAAGTAAAAGCAGACGGATCTGTTTCGTTGATTACCACTAGTTTTGTTAGACCAAAATACCTAGAAATGACAACATAGCAATGTAAGAAATAAAGAGGTTTTACATTAGAATGCGAAAAGACTATATTGCTTCTGATCATAGTCATGCAATATTAGATATCTGATAATTGCAATACTAATGTATCTTTAAAATGTGTATACCTGGCCATATCCATATCAGGTGGATATATATCAATGATCCACGTGCATTGATAGACTAGAAGCACCACTATATGAACCGACATGATGGCCATGAGACACCGACCGACGACAGCGAAGCCTCGCTCGAGTGGGCGCCCTAGGGCCCAGGCGGTGGCAGCACCCATAAACACCAGGAAGTAGATTCCGGACGTCACGCTAGGCCTCATGATCCCAGAGAACATTATCAGGAACAACGCTATGTACTTTCCTAAAAACAAAAAATAAAGAAGTTATATAAATAATTAAAACACCTCCAAATACAAGGAATTATCAAGAAAATGTTTTTAATAACCTTTATGGGAACAAATTAGATATAATAGTTACATGGTATAATACAATGCACCGTGGGAACATATAACTCTACCTAAATGTTTGAAGATCAACCAACCGAGCAAGGTGTTTTTGATCATTCAAGAGTCGTTCTGAAACAAATCCTGTTCATAAATTCTTCTTAGAATTATTTATGTCTAATTTTAAAATTCTTGATGATGTGGCTAGCTGCTTCTTTCAATTTTTCGTTAGCTCGATGTAAGAATGACTCATCGTATTTATTTTAGTCAACATAAACATTCATCCGAATGTCTAGTCAGGTCTAATGGTATCATCGATATGTTAAACACATCTCGATGAGTTTACGATGAACATCCATTACGACAGAAGTATACAATATAATAAACAAAATACTTGTACCTGCACTTGTAAGCATAGGAAAACGCTGATGTTTGGAATCTTTCCTCTGAACTTCATCGTTAGGGGATCCGATTAATAATTTTCGTACCACCATATACACTGATATCGACACTAACGTCATTAGAAGCTGAAAACAGTTAATATTGAGAAGTTTTTAAAGAATAGATAATCACAGAAAAAATGCTTATTAGTAGAGACTCACCTCAGGTGCCAGATAATGCGTGGCCATAGATGGATCTATCCCGACATAGGAGACGAGACCAAGGTTCTGCCCGATCCGCTGTATGATCGGGTAATCTTCGAGCAAGGAACCATAAGGTGCAAATGCGGCTAGCACACTGTGCCACGCCACGTGTACTAGTAGAAGTATGAGTGACACTATAAAGACTAGAAGGAGATATTTGCCGCGCCATCCTGAAAATTTACACAAACTTTCAAAGCATTACAGGCTTTCTAAATTCATGGTTGTACCACAGAATAATAGTACAAGTAGTTGTACTAAGCGAAACGTATTAATTTCAGATGGTAATATTAAATAATATTACGCAGAAACAGGTGTAATTATGTCAAGCGTCACAATCGAACCTATATCTAGGCGTGAGTATGTAATATCAGAAAGATTGTTGCGCTACTTGATTGATACGAGTGCTTTTGTTACATTATAATGCCAAAAGCATGGCCACAATGTATAACCACTATTACTACTAACATAATAAATAATAACCAAAACATTAATATTTATCAAACTCTTATGATACCAGTTTGGATAGAGTTAATATATTTCTATAACTAACAAGAGAAAACTTATTTGAACATACCCTTGAAAGTTTTTGAGTCAGGCACTTGAGGTAGCGGGGATATTAAGTACAGCAACAGATATATGAGCGATAGGCCGAATGGTCGTAGTGCTATACCTGTGAAAGAAATACTGTCCTTTAGCAAATGAGAAATTTGTTAAATATTTAACTGACATGCATACAAATAAATTTTAAATACTATATAACAAATAATAAGCCTTATATAGTTCCTATAAAGTGTTTTGTCACCTTCTGTCAAATTCTCGATTGAGTTTTAATGATGAAGACAAAACACTCTGTACCTAAATATGGGTATTAATTTGTTATTCATAAGGGGTAAATTGAAAAAAATTAAGGAAACTCATATTATTACTGAAATAATAAATTAGGTACTATTGAACATAAAGTAAAACTAAAAATTCAAAATTAAAATAAATGCACAAATTCAAGCTAAGCTATTGGAAAAAGAATCAACTGCCATAATTATAGCCATCATAATTCTAAGGAAATCGCCGACCTGACCGAAATGTCGCGCTAACATTTCGGTTGCGGGAGTTCCTCCAATGTTGTTTTATGCTTCGCCCTATTTCACCGCGTCTCGGAACCGCTTGCTTTTTATTTCTTTGTTTGTGATTAAATTAACTGGCCCAGTTTCAGATCACGGTTCAATTTGATTATTGCCATTTTACACATCCGTCGCATCCCTTTCCAAAATGGATTGTAAAAGCTAAGGCCAACTTCTTTAATTAATACCTATATACAAACAACAGAGGAACTTACATTATAATTTTACGTGAATAGAAAAGTCTTCACATTTTCTGGCGATGTTTGATTTGTTTCCCAGCCATTCAAGAACTACCTTTATAACTAAAAACTGGGTACATTACATGGTTCTGGTGTATTTAATTGTATTAAGTATCTAATAGTAATAGTAATAACCTGCTATTACTATCCCGCTACTTTATTAATACTTTGAAGTTATACGTGTATTATATAGGTATACTAAACCTGCCTAACTAAACGGTTTTACTATAAACTTGTTACAAGTGACTCAACCATGCATGTTTTCTTGTAAGCAAAGATCTGTGTTTGTAATCACGTAAAATAGCTAGAGCAATTAATTCTTATTAATATTCAAAATATATACCTAAATGGGAAAAAGTTTCAATATAAAACACTTCAAACGAAATAATGAGTTAAATGATTGAATCGAATTCTCAAATATGTATTTGACTATAAATAATATGATATATAAAAGGTAAACTGATGAAATCATTAAACCACAGCCAGTGAATAAAAAAGTAAGTAGGAAAAGATTATCAGGTAGTGCAAGAACCTACGTTTACCAAAGGTCAAAGATCGTGTTCGCAATAATTATGATAAATATCGAAATATCATGAAAAAAGTTTCGACTTACTCTGACATTTAATACATATTAAGTTAACATGATAAAACCTGATTTTCCTTCACATTTTTGATCAAAACCAAAAATGCTTTTGATCCAAATATATTAGAAAAAAAAGAAATCAGGACCAAGGACCAAGTTTATTGAATGTGGATGGTTGAGTCATGTGATAAGCAATTAATTGCATGTAGTAGTGAAACAATAAATAAAACACATACTCGTACAATATTACTTACCTACTTAAAACTCTAATATTAACATTTTAGAAATACATACATACAAATCGTAAAAAAAGTATCAAATTACTTGCAAATGACTAAGTTAATGTAGGGAAACGCTTAAAGGATTTGTTGTTTTGCTTGTAATAATATAATACAATGTACATACGTGTAGGTGCAATAGATACGTGTATTCTATATAATGCACCATGGACAAGTATTCGCTGTATGATTGTACTACAAGTGTTTGCATTTGAACAGAAATAAAATAAAAAGACAATCACCGTACTTAGTAATCCCGAACTCGTATAAGACATAGAATCGCTGCGACCCATAGACGTCCCACTGCTGGGCACGGGTCTCCCCCACAGACGCAGTTGCGGGAGGTCTAGAGCATACTCCATCACGATGCTCCAATGCGGACCGGTGGAGTAAGACATAACATAAGACAAGGTAATCAGACAAATCGTACTCCAGAGAATATCGCGTACTAGAATAATGGATCCAATGTATAATGTCACGTACGTTATACATTTGAGAATATCACATATTGTTCGTTAAACAGAAGTAGCAACCGAATGCTATTTTGACTGCATCTGATCAATGATTTCTTAAGTAAACGAAATGTTAACACTGTAATGCAAACAGGCGCACTTAACACCTGTAGTAGATTATGAAATAATGATTCAGAAATGAAAGCGATTCATGGAATCATGGAACTAGATAAGTAGAATTACACATTACATTAATCTTCAGAAATAGTGGAATTCAGTGAACGATTCACTACCTGCATTGTGCTATGCTAAGAATCTTGCAGAACACAAAATAACTCCGTCCGTGAAATAGAACTATGAATAACATTCGAAACTAGAGCGTTTACTTTTTTGTAAATATTGGTACGATAGAGGTATTCATCTCTAACGTCTTTAAAAGTATAAGCGTAAAATTTAATGCAATAGGTATCTACTAATGTACATATATGTAGGGTTAGGTAATTGTCACCGTTTACTACAATTTGGACGACAGACGACGACCTATCCAACCAACGATAGACACAACCCAGAAAACGTGTTTGCGTGTACGGGAAGAAAGGTAAATAAATAAGCCTAAAATGTTTTTCAGAATTTATCATTTTGTCGACCTGTTTAGTTACCTATGAGTTTATTTACACAAAAAGTCCCCTTATCAAGTTGTGTTGACTGAATTGAATACGATACTGGCGAGATCGAGAAGGTATACAATGTTAAGCGAGCACGGGGATTACATAGTATTATCTCAAAAGAATACTATTTAACTATTTTCCAAATTTCATACTTTATTTGAAGACCGTAAAAGTCCTGAACTATTATTTCGAACCAATGAATATTTCCGTGCATGTTTAAGAAAAGTCTAAACTGTAAGTGTTGTGTTGAGATTCCAGTGAAGGACAAGGGCAAACACTTCGTCGATCAATAAAGATCATAAAATCCAATTCTATCAAGAATCGTAATCTTTGGACATGCTCTGCTTGGGTGACTAACAATTACATAATATATGTCTATGAAAAACATATAAATAGGCATTTATCTTTTAATAATAGAATGGGATATGGCAGTGCAATCAGGTGCAATGGTAGTTGAGGTATATGAAGCTAATCCAAAATAAGGTTATTTAGACTCATGAAAAACTGCAACAAGGTAAACATTTCTATGATTATAAAAAGTTAAGATTTACTAGCTGCTAGCTTAGCTCACAGCAAATTATACTTAAATACTAAACAATCCTAATGAGCTGTTTTCTACTACTAAAACATTAATTTAATAATAAATCCCTTTGTTCTAATATTGT
This sequence comes from Carterocephalus mandan, assembly GCA_018250895.1. Classification (NCBI taxonomy): domain Eukaryota; kingdom Metazoa; phylum Arthropoda; class Insecta; order Lepidoptera; family Hesperiidae; genus Carterocephalus; species Carterocephalus mandan. Next base: position 7,215 of record DWTT01000129.1, on the reverse strand, counting down.
CTGTATTGTCCAAAGACTTTCAACTGTGGTTGAGTCCATATTTATCAACGTAGAAATCACTGCAACTAGAGGCAAAAACTTACCTTAATGCTATTACTATTATATTATGTTAGGCACATAATAAATATACCATGTATAATATTTCTTTGGTGTCACAAGTCTGTATGTGACATTATATGACTAGTCAGTTTCAATTATTATTTCAATGAATGTTAATGACAAACCTAAAAACAAAAAAAACGCGAAAAAGTGAAAATTAAATGAAATTTGCTTTGATATAAATTGGTACCGATTACCGAAATAGGCCGGGTAATTAATATTTCGAAAATTAAATCAAATTGGTGACATGCTAAGTAAAATAAAAAAAACTGAAAGTGAATCTTTTTTGTCAATGCAAATACTTATTATTATACCCCAATATAGAACAGAATCAAGAGATTTTACTTGTGATTACTTAATATTGTGGTTATTAGGCGAAATTCCAATTTCATTGATAAATTTAATGGCCAATAAAAAACAAGACTAAATCGGAGTAGTTTGTGATTTATCAATGGTCTTCTCATTCTACTTGTATTTTATAGCAGTATTCCATCTAAACAATATATTCATTTTACAGACCAGTAACGTTACAATGTGTACATTTGAGAAAGTAACCTCTTGTTTGTTTTGTAATTTATTGTTAACGGTCAGTCAAGTTTTTCAGCATCTAATAAGCACATCTGTAACTACTTAGGTACGAGTACGTAGGTAAGCGTTCACTCACACTCGGCATCCAGATGTCAAACCATGAAACAAACTTTATATGCAGCAAGAATAATGGGTAGTAAATCTCCCCAAAGAGCCATTATACAAAAAAGACCCACATAAAGTGGGTACACAATCAGGAAAGGTCATTTAAGTACAAACCCTTGTAAGGGACGGTGTCATTTTTCTGTGTTTTAAGCTATGGCTATAGAATAAGAAAAATTGTTCGTATTTTAAATACAACACGAGACGTGAAGAAAACACTGTAAATCTACAAAAGGGGTAAGTATAAAAATAATGACTATACTATGTAATCATATAAGTGGATTTAGGAAATGTTTAATAACTAATAAGTTGTTGACAATAATTTAAGAACATTTTTTATGAAGGTAAAGACCATAATCGAATATAATCATATATCTTGATATTCATGATGAATGTGAAAACAAAATTTCACGCCTTTTAAGGAGATCAATCATCCATATAGAGCTGTGCCTTCATCTACAGCCAATCCTGCGTGTAGAGTCAGGTCACGCTTACAGCTTACGATATTGCATTTTCCTCCAATCTTAGTTCGGTTCTGAAGAAAGATTTATTCACATGTTAAATTTCAACTTCGTAAGATTGTTTAAATTCAGGTTGTAGTCGGTATATGACCCAAACTAATTGACAAACATTGCAAATTAGATATAAACTTTTACCAAGTAGTCATGCTAGTCTGAACTTGACACAAATTGGTTTAGAGGTCGGTTTTGACAGGCACTTAACATCGGTTTTAATGTATAATTGAACAAATCTTTATTGTTCAAACTGGTTCAGTTCGCCGGCCGGTGGAATCGGCGTTGATGAGATCATGCTTAATATGGGCTGCCAGTTCAAATGTGGCGACCTTGTGAATCAGACAGCCGATAAGGCTACGCGAACGGAGGTGCCGAAACAGTAGCGCAGAATTGCCCAATGCGCCTACTGATTACCGAACTGATGAATTAGACTTATGTGTAACCTCCGCACTTACTGTGCTACTATAGTACCAACATACGAACAGTATGTAGTTACGAACTAACTACACTAAACTATTTAGAAATCTGTGACATGAGTTCTGTCAGTCAATAATGATCGCTTCCACTTTGCGTTTTAAGCTTAAGTTAACATTGGAAAATCATCTTCATATTGTTAGACCCATCGCAGTTGCATGCATTTAAAATAGCACACATAAATCTAAAGAAACACCCAGCCTGTATCATATATAAGATATTATTCAAGGTTCAGAATTTTCTATATTCCTCACAATTATTGTGGTAATCCATCGATAGTAAGTCTGTAGTTGCAGGTGATCTTACTAAATACTAACAAGTTCACACGAAACAAAAAACAAAACAAAAATAATTATGAAATGTAATTACATATTATGGCCGACGACTACCTATTTTTAATTTAGCTTCCAACGGGCCCGTATATAATAAAGTTGGTAAAAATTAAATTTACTATAGGTATTATTTTCCAAATGATAAAAAAAAACCTGAACCTCATTTAATTAGACTCGTATACTATTATTTCATTAGAGTAATGAAATGTCATAAATATGCAAAAGCATACAATCAAGGTGGAACGTTTTCGCTAATCAGTGGGAACTTTTAATCTGTTATAGTGGGTTGTTAAGGTAATCACTAATCACAATAAAATCCTCCGCCCTTATGTTACCTAACTAACAACTTGTTAATACAACCTGATAACACGTTTTTCCTTGAAAAATAAATTACACAACCTGCGTGTATGTTGTAAAGTCGCGTCGTCGGTCGGTAAAAATGCCCCAGAAAAACACATCCAATCAAAACCAATCTTACCTACCAGAAATATTTTTAGTATAGCTTTATGTATATCTACTTCACAATGAGGAATCGTCTATGTGATTAAGTCCACATAAACTATGAAGGATATTAAAAGAAAGGATAGGAAAGGAAGGATATAAAAAGAAATCCACATCCATCTATATTATATAAAAGCAAAAAAAACGACAGATTAGACAAAAATCTCGAAAATCACTTGACCGATGAAGCTGATATTTGCTAGAGTGGTAGATTTGTGGAAGGAGACTCGCACTAATAACGGTTATTTTTAAACCCCAACAAAGGGGTGAAAAAGGGTAATAAGTTGTTATGAAACTTCTTCATTTTGAAAGTATATGCCACGAACATTAATGTTTGGTCTTTTTTTAAGCATCTGAAGGATTACCTGTTACAAGGGTTTTAGAAAATTGCTCCTCTAGGTAGAATAGGCAAACGAAGTTTGTATGGGAGATTACTCAATTTAAACATTAAAACGATACAAATTCGTGTTTTCACCTCTCTTTAAGCCTTGGCTTGGCTCTACTAATCAATTTTATATATTTAGCAATGATGAGTGTAGTAATTTTACAGTTAGGTAAGTTACATAGATTTTGGTCAGTATAGAACAGCACAGTCATCACGAATTACAAGAATCCGAGACGAAGTTCGCGTGACACTGCCACCTTTCATTAGCTTAAAAGCTATGATTAGGACAATTAAGTCGTAGTAATTGTGACATCGAGCAACCTTTTTTGCCGAGCGTCATTACTTTCATTATGGTTTTTCGTGATAAATTGATAAGTAAACAGCAGTAATGATTTTGCACGTCTGATAGGGATTAGGAGCCTATAAAAAATAAATAAAAACAAGCTTACTACACAACTATGTAAGTTTATTTATGTCAACGGAAGTTATCGTAAAGTCATCAGTCATCAGTGTTAATCTTGAACACTGATGATGATGAATAAAAATCTAAATATTTTTTTTCAGAGTTGTACATTGTCATTGATCCTTGATAAATGTGCAAAGTTTCAAATTAATCCGAAGTTTTGATGTGGGTGTAAATAACGTTCAAATATTCCGTTACATACCGAGCTAAAAAAAGCGTGTTATAATATAGTAATTTACTCGTACCTACTACATTTTAAATTGTATTATGTGTCTACTTTAATATTCCTTCCATATTTTTCTTCTTATCATTATTATCTCATAAACTTGCTCTCAGGTTACATACTTATTTTACCTAATCGGTTTTAAAAGTTGAAGTAAGTAAGTGAGGTCAAGAGTGGGATTCATTCACTATCTTGCAATATTCAGTTTTTAAATTTAAAATTTTCATATAAGACTTTCTAGATTGATCATTAAGATAAACTTAGACATATTTTTTAATAAAGGTCACATTGCGCTGAGTATTTCTTGCATTTTCACTGCACGTACAAATTTGAAATTTGTGAAACGTATGTGACTGCCATACTAAGCAGATTCAAGAATTTCAAATTAGAAACTACCTTACGTTAGTAACGTGAGGTCAGGTTTAGTTAGTCATTTTTGATCGCGCATCTTTAAACGTTCTACAATGAAAGGTGTCAAAGATATCTGTGTCAGTTGACGGTACGGGAGGTTTAATTAATAACGAGAGTGCAGCAGGCGCGGCCCATTAGCCGAGCAAACACGGCACCCAAGCCCTCCGCCGCGCCACTAGTGCCCCAGCAGTTTGGGCAGCCTCCGACCCACTTACGGGTTTATAGCTTGATAATTTGTAAAATGTCCGACGTTAACTTGATAGAGGACGTTGGCAATTCTGACATTAGGATGATTCATGTTTTATTCTACTAGGAAACCTAAACGACCACACTTGAAAATACATATATCTAAAGTATCTGATAGTTCAGAATTTTTGGCACTATAAGAGTTGTACTACACTATAAGACTGCTACGTCTATGACGTCCCAGTGCTGGGCAAGGGTCTCCCCCACAGACATGCGGGAGGTCTAGAGCATACTCCACCACGCTGCTCCAATACGGATTGGTTGAGGGGTTAGTTGCTAACCCAGTGTCGAATGTTCTCAAGCCACCCGGAGGCCTTCGACAAGGCTTAACGACTGTTTTCACCAATTAAAATAACCAGGACCGACGGCTTAACATGCCCTCCGAAGTACGGTAGACTTTTAGAGTGTAAGACTAATGAAGGATTATTCGAAATGATTTTCGACGCCGCTACGATCAACTGAGATAAGGTGATCGAATTTACGATAAACTTGTCAATCAAGTCAGAATCTGAAACGTTAACGAAATGTTGAAAAGTGAAAACTGACCATTCATAATGGATATCCCAAAGTTTTTTCTCCGCCATAAAACTACTTTCCATATCGAGTAAGAACGCGAAACTCGCCGAATAGAGGCTATTCAAGTGATACAAAAAGAGGGTGCGGCAGACAACGGCTTTATGAACCATACGATATATGAATTAGGGTGCAAAGGTGCCCTTTGGAAGTGAAGCATGTAAACACAAAGGTAATAGGACTTACAGGCATAGAGGAAATAGTTATAAGCAAGAACTGTAATGTGAGCAATATAACTTTAAATTCTACTAGCCTTGTAGGAAACCTCATTATGCTTAACGATGAAGAATACGAGGCTAAAATAGTATAATTATAGATATTGTCTGTCTGTCTCTCTGTGCACGCATCACGTATTTTGTTTCTATTAATAATAAATAGAAAGCGCTGAAAAATGGAAACTAAACTGGTGACTGGTTTAAAATCACGTTTGAACCCTATTTGAAATAAAAATAAATAAATACATAGGTACATTCTGGTAATTTAAAGGCCGATAAAATGGGAAACGCATAATATAGAGTATTCGTACTTTGCAAAATTGGTACAACAATTAATTATTATGTAATGAGTTAAGTAAATTTTTTTTCATACTGAAAGATAGGTGGATGTTGTTGTCCCTTCAGCTGAATCGCGAACCGTTTTGATTTTGGAAGATTTCCATTTTGACAGAAATTTCGAAATCTCGGAAATGGTTCGGTTAAATTGATTCGATTAATAAAAATATGTATATACAAACAATCATATCATATTAAAATTAAAACTCTTTCTTTCTGTACGTTAACGCTTTCGTTTCGCTTTTTGTTTCGCTTTGTCAAATACAAAGCAACAAAGGTGAAGAAATTAGAAATTACATACTTATTTCTGTGTTCTTCATTTCGTGTGTTGAATAAATATTATAAATGTATTATTCAAATTTATTGTAAATAAATTATTATTAGCCACCTGTCTGTTTGTACGCACACAACTCAAAAACTACTGAACGGATTTTCATTAGGAATTCACCAATAAATTTACAAGGACGGATAAGGTGTATAATTTGTTTAGTTTTTGTGTGATCTTAAGCGTGTACCTATTGGCAAATTCAGCATGCCATTCATAATTCAATTGAAGAACCCAATTCAATTTCGACCTATCATCTATATTTCAATGTCGTGACGTGACCAAAGGGTCGAATCTTGGGTGGTTTGTTGCGTGTCGAAGGGAGCATGCAAATTCGGGCGGCAATCAGAGGAGCCCAAGGCCACGCGTCATATCGGTCAGCGGGTCGGAGCGGGTCGCGAGGACGCGCCCATAACGTGGCCCGCCCATCGGGAGGATACGAGTACACTACTCCTAGCCCGCAATGCGACATTGAACACTCTGATACGCTCATATATCTTAGTACCTATCATATAGTTCTCAATTAATAATATAAAAAATATAATAAAAATAGTAATTTGTACGGCTTGCGTCCATTTAAAAAGGTCCAACACGTAGAGGCCACTTTGAGACATTTTAATGAGTTGCGATATGGCACACGTGGCGGATACCAACCCTCGATCGACTGCACCATCAATTGACTTGGCACCCGAAGGTGGGCCCCGCCCATGTATGGGACGTAGAAATACAGGAACTATTGCAGAGGAATGGAAACTATATTGGGTGTATCTATTGTGGTATATTTAGAAACCTAAAAAGCGACAGGTGCTCGCGGCAGGACTCGCCACTCACTGTATGGGCTACCCAAACATGCCGACGCGCTGGACGGCAAAGGCGGAAACATGTTTGCAAGTGGTTCAGGGTGTCGATAGGTGTACCGCGCTTTAAATGAGGTGGTTATACCCGCTCTAGCAAATAGCTGTAAATTGTTATCAGCGGTGATCTGTTATTTATGTGCTTAGCACATAAACATTTGTTCAATAACAGTTTTAAAATTGGACCATATACCTATTACTAATTTTAATAAAACTGGTTTGTCGAGCGAGATTAAGCTATGAAATGCAGACAGACCGGCTAGCTGACTTTTCAATTTCATTTTTACGACTGGAGGATGGCTCTTACATTAGCATAACATAACAAAGTATCACGCCTGAATTTCCCAGAAGGGTAGGCAGAGGTGTGTATACCCACACTATTAGCAATTAGCATATTATTAGCATAAACATAATGCATTTGTTTTATTTGTTTTCACGTTATTTTCCCATTTAGAGTTGCTTTTTCTAACATTCATTCACACATTTTGTTACTATAAAATTTATAAAAAATAAATTCTTGATGTCACCATTATCACGACACGATCGATATTACTTGTTACTTAGACCCATTAA
>DWTT01000128.1:0-20447 GCA_018250895.1 Carterocephalus mandan | reverse complement strand
ATGTGTCATGTATGTTAAACAACTCATTGTTAATTCCCTTTGACCACGCGGGCGGAGCCGCGGGTAAAAGCTAGTTAGAAGTTAAATAGCATAGTGGTTTTTGGAAAAGATTGTAGTTTCTATTATATTATGATAACAAAATATACATTCAACGCCCGTTGATATCTTTTGTATGGAAAGCTAAGACACCCAATTAATTGAATTGAGCCGACAAATTAGAATTGTTATATTGATACGAGTAGATACGGATATTAAAATTCTTCTTTCTAGTTTTTTTTTTACCAAAAGCAAAGGTTAAAAAGGCCAATGGCTTGCATTAAAAAGCCCTAAGTTTTTCAGTTTTTACACTTAATAAATTATACATGGCTATTATTGGAAATTTGTCATGGCTAATTTGAACACGTTAATGACGAGATTCAAATTACTGTTTTCACTATAGCAACTATACACTGGTGAAATAAAATTAGACTGATATCATAAAACAAGTACATATTTATTATAATGGCGTTGATAATATATGAAATATAAAAAATGGTGAAATGCGCTCTGAAAGAGGCACACTTGTAGTGTACTACTGTTGCTTGGTTTCGTGTCAGTGCGTGACGCATACTAATACATTGTAGACAATCAATACCTACAGCTCACGGAACAACTAAGAAACTATCGCTTAAAGTAAAGCCAACGCTTGTCACTAACTAGTCATAATCTATGACTGAGCACGTTTGGAATGCTGTCTCTATATATCTATACGGTTTGTAATATTCAAGACTTGCAATCTTTGTAGAATTCAAATCGCTGATACGAAAAGTACCAACAATACGCAATACCGGCCTTCTCTGAGTTCACACAAAGTAATTGCACCTTATATTTCCATCTATATCCTGTGTCTATATCTATTTATACTGTAGAATCTAATAAAGCGAGATATTTTTTTGTTTGTTTAAACACGTTATAATTACCAGGCCGAGTTGATAAATTCTTTATGATGATGATACGCATATGAAAGCCAGATTCATAATTGAATAGGTCATCCAGCATTAAGCAAGTCGGAAAAAACTTAATACATAGTTTGTGACACATAAATACAATGTTCTACAAAAATTCTGACATTTACTCCATCTAAAAATAGGACTTTGGTATAATAAAACTGAATACATTTGTTTGTTGGCGTTTTAAGAAACAATCTATTTGTGGAACTGACTGTCGTATTGGAAAAATTATTTAACCATAGGGATGGTTACATTCACGTGGACGTATTCGCAGGCATCAGCATCAGCTATCCATACTAATATTATAAATGCGAAAGTAACTCTGTCTGTCTATCTCTGTCTGTCTGTCTCGCTTTCACGCCAAAACTACTGAACCGAGATAGTCTAGACTAGAGCCTTAGAAAGGACATAGGAAATACTTTTACGTACTTTTTGTTTGGAAAAAAGAGTTCTAAAGGGTTGAAAAGGTGGCTGAAAGGTTGTATGAAAGTATTGTCATTTTCAGAACTAAAATCATAAAATTTATATTTTAGGCTATTGATTGAATACAAATAAGTAATGGCATTCAAAGTTTGTAAAAATGTTACCCGTAAAATAAACATAGGGGATAACATATTTACAGATTCATTACAAATTTGTGGAGCTAAAGTTAACGCGTTAAGAAGAATCTATTATTATGTCTAATTAAACGCGAGCGAAGCTGCGGGCGTCCACTAGCATCCTTATAAAAGTGTAGCTCCAATCCAAAGGAAACTTAAATTCTTCAACGATGTCACGCACACAACTGCGCTCCAACACAATGGCGTCTGAGGTCGTGAACGCTTGGGCTGCGCGTGCGCTGTCGCCCCGTCCGCGTCCCGACTCGTCCTGTTCACCTTGCAATGCCGACTTCTGCATCACGTATACCTGCGCATATTCTTGCATAGGTATCTACGGCAACGTACATACGGATCACACACACCTTTAAACATGGACGCTTACGCACACTGGAATGATTATCGCTGCGTGCGCTTCACAAATATAATGCTTTGTGTATTATTATGTAGCTTTGTGTAAAGAACGCTTAAGCAATGAAGGTCCCGGTATTTTGTAAGGATAAGCTTCCGACTGAGGCATACTCGATTTCATTTATCGTGATTTTATTCACCTTACCATCCTTCCATCCGCCTTTTGAGTTCCACAGCTGGAAATAGGCCGTCTGATTATAGATAATTTCGTTCCGCACTACTATTGCGATCAATTTTCGTAAGCAAACCAGTTTGTATGAAAATTTATACTCGTAGATACTCATATCAGCAAGCAAGCTCCATTGGATTATCGCAGAACAGAAGCTCTATTTTTAAACCGCTCGCCGACCGACGAGCGAAAATTTATGAGCCATATCTTAATCAACTCGAGAAATTCCATATTTTTAAATCACTACAATGTAACAAGTGGTTTAAACACTAGATTGGTACTAAAACGCTCGGTAAATAGACTTAGTCGGTATTATTTCTATTTAACGAATATGTACTAGTAGAAGACTCGCAGTCGAGCGATTAAGTCACGCGAGCGGTTCAAAAGTAGAACCACAGGTTTTATGTGTATGACGTACCGACCGAACTGGTCCCATTGTATTTTATAACTTTGAAATACATCCTCTTAAATTACTCACCGCTTAGGTAGGTAGGTACCTATATCCTTTTTAACTAATTATCCTTGTTCACCTTACTACGTAATTAAATGATTTACTACATCATTATAAAATATTTTTACTTCACTTGTTTTACTTAATTTACAGATTCATCCATCATCCATCCATCAGCCTTTTGAGGGCCACTGCTGGGCATAGGCCTCTCCTAAACGACACCGCTCTGACGGGTCCTGTGCCTTCTGAAACCAGCGGTTTCCCGCCAGATTATTATTTACAGAATTAATTATAGAATTAAATCACAAATTCGTTGGAACATTTTAGCAACTAAAATCTCAAATGGGTAAATAATATTTGTTCATTGGTTCCATTGATTAATCAAGTAAAAAGAGGTAAATATTTTATCATCATAATAATATTCATTGGTCGCAACTGGAAAATTTCGGGGACGTAAAAATCTGTTAGAATACCTACCTACGTCCTACGTGCTAACGCAAAATAAACAAAAGATGAACGAATTGAATTGGGCCACGTTCAAAGCGCAAATAACATATTTATCTAACTTTTTTATACTTAATGATACGTCAATGAATGGTTCAATAATTGGTAAAGCGTAACCAGTGGGTCAAAATTACAAAACATAGAAAAGTCAAAAAGTCCAGCAAGGACAATGTTATGAAACTTAACAAACTAGTTTGGTACAAACGGAATCGACATTTTTAAATGAAAACTTGTTTGATTATCACAAACTTATTTTTATATAGTAACTATAATAAAATTATTAATTGATATCACAACTATTTGGTAAATAATTTTATAATTTTAATTTTTAACAGACTTTATAAGCTAATTTATAAAACTAAAATGATGTTTCAAAGTGATTAATATGCATAGAACTAATTATCCTAACGTCATCATAACACATTAAATTCAAATCTCAAGAAATCCGAGTGAAAGTACTCAGTGTTACATAACGAAATTGACGAATGCTGATACGTAGTATAATTCCAGATCTGTAAACATTTTTTATGGATATAAGATAGCAAACGAACATAGCATAGCAAACGATCATGCAGCACCAACCATATGCTGCCCCCAATTACAACTAAACTAAAGTCTTAGGTGTTGAAAGGAGGTCACAGATGTGTTGCTATTGTTAGATAACTACGTACAAAAGTGTACTAAAATCAATGATTTCATCGTAGTATTGTGCATTGCATATGATTGATATGCAGCGGAATATAAAAACTTATATTTTCGAATATCTTACAGTTAAATGCAATTTATACCATAGTGAAAACAATATTCGAAGAATTATGCGAAGCTATTTCGAAATAGTCCGTTTCTAATTTGTAAAATTTATTTACAGAATAATGTGCCAATAATATTGTACCCACAAAAACTAACCGTGAACTGAGGTCAAGCCTAATTGGTAAACAAGCAATAACTTATCTGGTTTAAGCTGAATTTTTAAGTCAAAACTATACCTATTATATAATCTTACTAGCTGACCCCGCAAACGTTGTTCTGCCATATGAAATGTCAAAGTGACGCGACGCTTCACGTCAATGAACGACGGGTAAAAATAAAAATACTAAAATTGTAACATAAAAAACATTTTCCAGTGGAACAAATTGTGAATCTGAATCATTCTCGAATCCCCTTGAACACACACAAAAAATTTCATCAACATCTATCCAGCCGTTTAGGATGACAGTGAACTGTCATACACACGTACGTATTTCTTGTATACATACACAAGAAATATTATATTAAGATAATACAAACGCGTGTTGAATTGTGGTGAAGATTACTTCGGAAATCTTTGAAACCCAAATGGAAATAATACAATTAAAATACTGTGAACTGACGCTTTAAGCTATAATACACAACCGACGTAAATTAAGGAAATCCGCATTTTAACTGCAAAAGGGGTCCAAACTTTACTCTCATTAATTGTTTAAGTAGGTTACTTATAGGATGTAAAGGTTTTTAGAGATATTTAACAAAATCTTTACCATTACAAAAGCGATGATTGAGCACAAAATATAAACTCATCGTGCAGCCTGTCAACAGTATCAGATGTAATTTCTGTTGCGAAAGCAAATCTTGAAATGGCACAAGCGCAAACAATAATGAGAGAGTGATGTGTGAAGACAAAAGCCAAAAGGTTTGGAAACACCGTTAGGTCATCCCAGTTATTTCGTGACATTAGAGAATAGGACCCAAATAAATGTATGCTTATAGAGAACATGCAGCTAGTTATACCAATATTGTGATTTGTGACCATAGTCCGTTGAATAGTTATTTTTCTTGTTAATCTGCATACCGTACCAATGCATAAAGAGGAAATTCCCACAGAGCACACAGGCTGCATTATAATGCCGTAATAAGTACGATATTTATAAAATATAAAAATATCTTGAACATTCTAACACACGGCCATTTGGCCCCAAAGTAGGCGCGAGCCTGTAATATGGGTGTCAGAGACTGATATATGTAATATCCATACATAGATATTTTCAAAATACAAACTTAAATACATAGATAATATTAACATCCAGACACAGAAAAAATACAAGTGATGAACACTTGTATTTTTTCTGTGTATGCACACGAATATTTGTCCTGAGTGAGATTCGAACCCATGACCCCTGGCGCAACAGGCAGGGTCACTACCGATTGCGCTAACGGGCCAATCACAGTATATAAAATATATTAATAAGTAAACTTAGTTTACTTGTTTTAGGTGACTTCTGACTTATAACACACGTGCACACGTAAAGAAAAATATAGATCATGCACAAATTCAGAATGGTTAACAATATGCGCAAGTTTAATATATATATATAACAATAACACTCAACAGTAACCTAAGATTATCAAAGTCATTTCATGTCAAGTGATGTGATTGTATCGCGTGTAAAACGCTTGTTACAGGCAATTTCTTATTATCTCACACATAAAGTGACTGTTACACATCACATTTTCTTACTTAACTAAGTTCATCGAAATGTAGTGAAAGTACGGAAAACCATAAAACTTGGTTGTGCAGAACAGCCGTGAAAGGCTATAATGATGATCGCCGAACGGTAGATTAGCCACACTTTCAAAGCTTTTTAAAATCTATTTGTTTTACAACCATTTCAATCAGCTTGACACTGGCTTGCGTAATAGACTAAACATTATATTATTAGCGTTTATTTATTACGATTGGCATTGCTCGTAAGCACAAGCAAGATTTTTTTTAAATGTTTATATAAATAAGTAAGTACTTGTCATAACAACACCGCGGCATCTGTATATCCCCAAATGGGTAAGCAGAAGTAGGTAATACCCCAATTTTCATCATGCATAGGTCCCATTGCCTAATATAGTGGATATGTTATTAGTTTATAGCCTATATTTATCAAGAATGCCTGTGTTAGAAACAGATTCGTCAGTCTGTATGACAAACCTCGGTAAGGTATAAAACTAGCGAGGCTTAACGGTAGAACACAGCAATGGTAGAAAACAGCAGGCCAATAAAAATCAAGCTACCTATAAAATAACATGAAGTAGGTAATAAAAAGTAGGGTAATACGATATCTCACCTAGCTGAAAGCTAAACTGAAATGTTTCTCATTTTGCACACGTAGCTTCCCCGTGGCGCTCAAGTAGTTTTACGATGATAAGGCAATTAAATCTATCGGTGGATTAATAACAGTCACGTTCACGGAACGGTCATGTCTCAAATGGATTCACATCGCCGTTAAAGAAACTAGCGAGGCTTGACCGTGCAATATCCGTGCACACATGAGCAAGCCAGTAGGTTGCATGTTGCAACAGCCGGGATACCGAAACCGAACTGCCTTTACTTCCGTTTGTGTTGAGATTTTATTCCACTGATAACAACTATTGAATTCGGACATACTCTCAGGCTTGTTAATTCTGTAAAAAAACATTTCGATTATGTACAAATGTTTAAATTTGTAAATCCGGATTTTAATCAAAGGTTAAATGGTGAGAAGTATTAAAATGGTTGCATTGTATCGTCAAAAAACTAATCTATTACTAAAACCTTGAGTTTGAATTCGATTAGAGGTGCCATCATATCACTAAGAACGCAAGAAAACGGAAAAGAATAAACAGGTTTAGTCGGAAGTCGTGAGAAGTGGGTGTTGCTTACTATGAAAGCGGGTTTCCTCCGCATAATCGTGTATTGTTGTCGACATGTTGACAGAAAGCAGCGCTTAGCTGGAAATTTTACGAAATTCTCTTTGACAGGCACGTACATTCAAGCTATAAAGACTGCTAATCATGCAGACTTTAAAACTGTTATTTTATGGAAGCTATGCACGCCAGCTTCCATTCTTCATTTGCTAGTCTACGTCCATTAAGGGTTTCACAAGCCTGTGTCGGTCTCGACTAGGGTTTAGAACCGGGAATTCCCGAAACCGAGGATTGGAGTACCGGGATTTGGAGGATACAAGTCCCGGTTCTTTCGGGACTTTTAAGTTTCGGGTATTTTTAGTTACAAAATCACTGCAAATTGATATATATGTAATAACATCCAGTGTAAAAATAAATATTTAAAGTAATTTAAATTGCGTATCTATAACATCGCATAAATAGAAATAAATAGCTTTATATCTTGTATAATGTGGCTAATAACTATAAAATAATTATTATTAATTAATAATACATACTATTACTGAATTTCTGTGAGTATACCGCTTTCCATCATAATTCTAGTAAAATTACAAAATCGAGTTACAAATTTGACTGAACTACATTCATCTCGTTCTACATTCCATTGCTACCTGCAATATCTCAAAATTTCCTTAATCCGACACTGGGACTGGTAACGGGAAGAATGCGGGGATGAGAACCATTATACGCTCTAATGCGTCTGTGTAAAGATGAAACTCGTTTAAATTACTCTGAATACGATATAACTGAACGTCTCGTGACTCTCTGTTTAAATAGGTACTGTTTTTGTGGACGTCTCTCACCTGTGACTTAATGCGTTAAATAACACATCCGGTGACTAAACAGGTAAGATGAGTTGGGATGAGTGTTATAAAATGTTCGACCACCTCTTTCCTGAGTGATGATGACTTTGAAAGATCGGGAAGTGTTCGTTTAAATACAGAAATATAATTAATCATGTATGTATTTCTTAATTTCTTTTTATATTATAGCCTAACGAACAAGCGGACGGGCGCCACCTGATGTTAAGTAGTCACCGTCGTCTACGAACATAAGCAACACCAGAGGAGTCGCCAATGCGTCGCTCGCCAGCCCTGAAGGAGAGCACATTATACGATTTTTTTGAAGAATCCCATATCAGCATAGCCTACCGTGAAGACCTCAGAAGTCTTCAACTTCCTCAGAAGGAAGTTCATTACACAGTTTACAATTGCACGGTAAAAAGGATTTCTGGCGATCCTGTAGGTACTATACGACTAGTACAGGATCGCCAGAAATCCAGTCGGTGTGGATGAAACTTCAGTCTTCCGCGTGTAGTCGTGCGAAAGTACATGAATGGCGAAGTTGGCCGGTAGAAGACGCAGAGGGAGCCTATGTCCCTCTGTAAAGATCTTTGGGTTGTTGATCAAACGACTGTATTGATGCCATAAACAAGTATTCACCGAGCGATGGAGAATTATATTGGTCTGAAAATTGACTGTGACTTTGACTTTGATGATTTTACTATAGGTAAGTACCGGGCATATCATACGAGTACATCACGTTGATATTGCTTACGTATTTAATCCACGGCTTGGACTTGGATTGTATTACATCATTTGCTCGCCAAGTTCAGTGTTTCTCACACGTTGTCGCTTTCACGATAGATTTCTCTCGAGCTTTCCACTGTCACCTCCACGGAAATTCAAATTTAAATACACGTAAATTAGAAGAATCTATACAAGACTGGAATAACCCATAATTATTTAAATTGATAAGTATAAAATAATATTTTATCAGATGGATGGATAAGATGTTTGTAAAAATAAAACTTACATAATTAACTTAATATCACGCCTTTATATGTCCGAAGGGATAGGCACTTAGGCAGAGTATGTAGTAGTTAATACACCCAGTTAAGTTAAGTGGTGAGCCTATTGCCATACAACGGGCACAAATCCAGACTCCGAGGTACTACCGAGCATTTCACTTAATCGGCACCATTTCTCAGAAGAAACAATACGAAGTATAACTTAATTTGTGGATTCTTTGAAATGTAGGAGTTAGTTGAAAGCAATATGATGTTTTAATTTCAAAACAACGAAAAAATAATTATTAGTTATGTTTAATTTCTGAGCCTTGATGAGTGTTGCGTAGTAGCCAAATGATGATGTTACAACTTAATAGGCTTATAAAAACTAAACAATATGGGAAATAACCCACCAGACCGTTTTACCCCAAAAAGGGCGGGATGTAACTCGACGCACAGGTAACTAAAACCATTACGCAGGTAGAATATCGGCTTATTATTATTGTTCAACACCCATTTAACTGTGCCTCACGTTTCCAATACACACGCCTTTCCAAAAGTTAAGATTTTGATTTTGTTCTGGATTGTACCAATGTTATAGTCATAAAGCATTCTCGAAGAAAAACGTGAATAAGCGAAGTCAGTCAGTCCTGCTAGCGCTATGAAACTGATCCTAAGATTTAAAGTCTTAAATCCTCTTTATAAAAGAGAGTAAAAACATCAGTAATGATTCGGTAATATCTTGATAATGATATTAAATAAAAATCCAACAGAATCAAAATCAAATAAAAATAACTAGACAGACATCGAAGGCGGGTCGCGATCAATCTTTCAAACGACAAAGACGCACAAAAACTTTGACACACTTAATAATTAAGTTAAGCGTGAAAAGCGGCAATTTTTTGTGTAACTATTACACATTTGTTAGACATTTATGTTTTTCTAGGAGTGTAATTTATTTTGCGTAGTTACTATAATGTAAATAAGACTACAATTTAAAATACCATTTATTTTAAGGAAGTTGTGGCTGGGTCGTGGCGGGTCTTGGTCCCGGGCGAACTCTATAGAGTGAACGCCGTGCCCGCCGCGAGCACGTTCACTCCTGAAGATGATCATCGTAATAACTAGATCGAAACTAGTCGGACTATTTTCGACTTAAATCACACGTGAGTAAGCCGGTAACTTCAACTATGAACTCTATACAGGCTTTACCACCTTTGAATTGTTTACATATACATATGCTCAACCACGTAAAAATATTCTAACATAACGGAAAACTTATATTCTGCCATGTAGCGTTGACTTTATCAGAGCGGTGGGTTTCTTATCTGCATCATTGCACAAAATACAACGATGACTGGGTGCGCAGGAGTCGCTCACGGGCGCTCACGGTACGGTACAGTTAACCACACATTGGTTCGTGCCATCAATACGTGCATATTTATGCGTACCGTGTCTGCTAACGGTGCTACGGCAAGGACTCCGAAGAATTATTTCCACGACTTTCGTCGTCACTAATTAATGCATAAAATTAGTTACCGCCTACTTTTAAAATCACAGTAATCATTATTCAATGTTTAAATGTATTATTTTGACAGCATTCTTGTGGAAAAATGCAGTTCTAATTTAGACATGGCAAAAGTACACGGGCAATGAAATTTTCTCGTTTAAATTAAGAACTGGGTACTCAGAACTTGTACTTAGTTGTAGATTCGAATCGTTCCAGACAGGCTAAGATTTTTGCAATGATCCCACAACTGGCTCGAACCCTGTGCCATTGTGAAAATCTGCCTAAGATTCTCCGGTCCTTTGTTTGTCCGAATATTTTCCGATTTTTTTTATTATCCTGCGTCACATACCTACTATGTACTAAAAGCTTTTTTTAACCGACATCGATAAAAAGAGGAGGTTCTATGTTCGTCTGTATGTTTGTTACACGACTGCGTCAGAAGGAGTTATTATTTTAGTGAATAGTGTGTCGCTTGACGAAAAAAATTATACAATTCATATATGTAATTATATAAAATTATATAATTCGGCGATGGTATCAGATTTCCCCATATTGTCTAATAAAAAAAACAATGATTTTTTTCAAATTAGTTTATGCAGTACCTACATAATTATGACAAAACGGCTAAGATCAAAACAAAAAGGGCAAAATAACCCAAAATTCCCTGACGGTACGTTTTAGGTGCTACACAAATATCCGTTACAACGTTAGGTAGGTAAATATTTTAGGTAGAGGCACAGAATAGTAGAGGTGTACCTACAGATTCGTTCTTGTAAACGTGAATATTAGGGAAACTAATAATCTGAGAATTTTTCCACTTACAAAATCGAAAGCAGGTCACCGTCGAAAGCATAATTTTCGAGCAATTTCATGGACATACTGCAGGTAAGTACTTGTTTAATTAATTCATACCTGTATACTGCTGCGTTTAACTTCGATGTACAACCAGTTATCAGTTGAAAACGCAATTGCCATTAGAGCTGCGGCGACGATCGCTGTAATGGTCGCTATAGACAAAGTTACCGCTGAGCAAGGCATTTTAACAACCTTCAAGAGACAGCAGTGTAGAAGAAATAGTAAGTTACAATCACTCTCACAACACTGTTCTAAAGTTTACCTTTAAAGCATTTTCGAAAACACTTAACGGAACGAGGAACACGACAGCACTCTCACAAATATAATAAAAACTCATATGAATGCGGTCATCGCCTGCAACGTACGGACTTCGCGCGCGAGACTTCTTTGCCTACTTCACCTCACTACGGTACAATTCGTTTCTGCCTTGCCTTGTCTTGCTGTTGCCGCTCTCTTGCGGATGTGAAACTTTCGAAAGCGATCTAACTCCTCCAAGTGGCGGGAATGCAAATTAAAAAAACCGGTTGTGGGATGCCAGTTTAAACACTTTCTACGCTTTTAGTAGAATTTTGTTTCAATGTGATCGAAAGAGTTAAGCAACGACGGGGGCGGTCCGCTAGTGGCAAAATTTCATGGACGCTACCGTGCTTCGGAGGGCACGTAAAGCCGTCGGTCCCGGTTGTTTTCAATGCTGGCAACAGTCGCTCACCCTTGTCGAAGAGCTTTGGGTGGCTTGAGAACATTCCACACTGGGTTGGCCACTAACCCCTCTACCAATCCGCATTAGAGCAGCGTGGTGGAGTATGTTCTAGCTAGACCTCCCGCAGCAGTGTCTGTGGGGGAGACCCGTGCCCAGCAGTGGAAGGGTTGCAGCGAAGGTAAGGTTATAATAGTATAAGGCTAGGCTACTTTGTCCGCTAACCACCAGGATATTAGATATTAATGTTATATAACCGAACTGCCGAAATGAAAAGCAAACTTGTGTAATATATACCTTTCATCCGCATTGGATTTGTGTGGGGAGGACCCGTGCCCAGCAGTGGGACGTCTAGGGGTTGCAGCTATACCCTTCAATTGGCCGGATACATAACCCTTTATATAGTATTTTTTTCAATCTCTGTCTAGCAATACTGATATTCAAATGTCAGTTGAATTTGTTCTATTTGACATCATTGCTTGTCACGTTATTATTTACTCGTTCATTCATTCATTGTCAATCAATCAATATTCATCAATCAAATTGTCACTTCACTTCATGTCATGACTTCACAGTGTTCACAGTCACACTTCACTCAGTCACCAGTCACTCAACTCATAAACAAACAGATTTGTTTTGTTATTGTGTACTTTTTGTGTTTTCAAAATAAATTGGATCGCAAATATTAAAAAGTTAATTAATTGCAAATTATGGCAGAATCTCGTGATGTGGAGAAGTACGATGACGTTTTAACGTCAATCTTAATTAATGAAAAATCTATACTGGGGTTTCTTTCTACTATATTTAACTTTCTTGCAAGGCGGTAAGTATATTAAAATTAAATAATAAATGCTAATTGATTATTTAGCATATAAGCATGTTGATTTGGTGCCTTAACATCATCGTTTTTCATTTCAGAACTGATTTCTACTATGTTCCTGATGGGCAATACGAAAACATGGGCTTTCCACCAGGAGTAGCCGAGGAGCTAGTACTTAAGGTCTTGAGAACATGTGACCCTAAGAACTGGTTTGCGCCCAATGGCGCTCCTAAATCTTCTGACCTGAACAACGAAATCATGTGTTCAACTGTCGCTCAAGAAGTGGAAGTTATTGCTGATGAGGATAAATTAGAAGCAGATGAGGCTCCAGAACCAATTGACGTGGAAAAAATAACAGAAAGTTTGCAGAACCAGTCTGTATCTAATCCTTCCTCTGATAGATCCATATTCCCAGAAGATTATGAGCCCCCAGTCATTCTAACTCAGAAGAATAGCGAGTCATACAATGGGGCAGTGAGAGAAAACTACTCTTGGTCACAAACAATAATGGAAGTTGGTCAGTAAGACATTAATTATTATCAATTCATAATTTTCACATCCCATAAGTGCCGCATTAGGTTCGCAGTTAAATACATTAAATGCAAAACAGTATGTAACTATTAAGTAAAAATATATTGTTTACCTTTTATTTACTTACATTATTCCAGATATCACTGTAAAGCTGCCTCCTAGTATAAAATCATCGAAGGACCTCAAAGTAACAATGAACCCTGGTGATATCTGTGTCATGTGTCGTAATGGTGACATTATTATTAAAGACTCACTTCCGTACAAGATAAAAACTATTGAAAGCTTATGGAGTGTCAGCGAAGGAAAGCTGCTGATTCATTTAGGTAATGTTGGTTAAGACACATTCACAATACATCAAAACAATCTTCCTCTAGCTCCTCCACAACTGGGGAATAGGAGGGGTTAATCCACCATGCTGGCCATGTTAGGTCTGGCAGACTTTACATACCTTCGAGAACGTCACAGAGAACTCTTAGATTAAAATTTGCAGATGCTCACAATGTTTTCCTCTACCCATACAGCATATTTAATTTCTTAAATCACATAACTGAACTTAGAAAACTGTGTGCCTCTTGGATCTGAACTCTCCCAGATCTATGAGTGAGAGTTGAAATCGATAACCACTGGGCTGTCACCGATCTATCAATCTTAATTCTATAGAATTTTAAAAATTTGCAGATATTTCAAATAACTAGTTTTTATTTCTATTGACTTTTTACTGGCTGGTAACTAATGATTGGTATTTTGAAAAGTGCATATGTTAAATGTGTGCATATATAACATTTTTCATATGCACATATAAATTGCCTATTATGTTATTACAGAGAAATTAAAGGAACGTTGGTGGGATAAATGCTTGTCTAATGAGGAACCTATTGATTTGGATAAGATAGATTGCTCCAGACCATTGGATGAGCTACCAGAGGATCATATTGCAAAGGTAAAACCAGGGCTTTATTAATCTGCAAATGAACCACTTGTGATTTTTTGTTTGTATATCATTTGATAGTATCTATATCTAGCAGTACTGGTTGCATCGCTGCGACCCATAGACGTCCCACTGTTGGGCACGGGTCTCACCCACGGACGCAGCTGCGGGAGGTCTAGAGCATGGGTTGGTCAACCATCATCTACTGATTGCATGGGTCATTGCTAGTGTGGTAAAATTATTAAGTGCTTCTGTTCTTTGGAGGGCACTTTAAGCCGTCAGTCCTGATTGTTACAGTAAGATATAATAGTCTATAATAATAATTTTAAGTAATGAAGGACATCAAAAATCGGAACAGAACATTCCTACATTAAGGTTGACTACTAATACAGCCTGGAGGAGTTAGCTTTGAGTGTTCTCAGTTGTGTATGAATCCCTGCAGTACGTCGCTGCCAATCTTTAAATCAATGAATTTCACTCATAGTTACAATTTACTTACCTAATGATCTATAATTACAGGTCAGAGAACTACAATGGAATCAAGAACAAAAGAGGAAAGGTTTACCAACTAGTGATGAAATTTCCAACATAAATATACTCAAGAAAGCATGGAATGCTGAAGGATCTCCATTTAAAGGACAAGAATTTGATCCAAGTGTGCTGAACAAGAACTTTTAGATGAGTAGTTTTATTATGTCAATGATTATTTTACAAAAAAATATAACAATATCTAGTGAAACATCTAATAAAAACTAAAACCCGGATAATACCAACTTCCCAACCATTTGTTGCTCCTCCATAAGTTTGTGAGCTTCTCTCAAGTTGGCAGCATTTATCGGTGATACAACTTTAGTTAGTGTTGTTTTCAATATTGAGTTTTCTAACATCTTAGATATTTCCTTTAGAATTACCTGACATCTTTGCTTGTCATTCGTGTCATATTTTATCCTTGTAAACATCATTTCAGAAACTAAAGTAACGCTTTTGTCTTTTAATGGTTTGATGTCAACCAAACCAGAGCTATCCACTAAAAGACATATCCTCCCTTGGGGCTTGATAGCTTGCATCATGGTATTCCAGTAGGGATATGGATCATAGTTGGCTATGATGAAATCAACACCTTTGCCATATCCACTCGCTTCTAACTGAGGTAATAGATCTCTTGAATGATTTAACACAATATCCACTCCATTTGTAAGAGAAAATGCTTCTGACTCCGGTCTCGAAGCAGTTCCAATAACTTTCAAGTCCATGTTCTTTGCTATCTGTGCTGCTACTGAGCCCACTCCACCAGCGCTGTTGATGATTAGCAACGATTTGCCTCTATCCTGTTCAGATAGCAATAACCGGTCATAAAGGGACTCGTATGCAGTAGCTGCGGTGAGTGGCATGGCCGCCGCTTGTTCGAAGCTTAGGTTGCTAGGTTTAGGCGCAACTAATATTTCGTCTATAGCCACGTATTCAGCATTCGATCCATTTCGCCTTGCATCGCCCGTAAATATCACTTCATCGCCTATATTTAGCGTTGAGTCATTCCCTTTGTCAACTATAATACCAGCTCCATCCCAACCCAAGATACGTGGTGCAGACTCAACGACAGGTTTGGGCGCTCTCTGTTTTGTATCAATAGGATTTATTGATATTGCTTTCACCTGTATTAACACATCAGTCTTGCGTAACGTCGGTAAACTAACCTCAACGTCAAGCAAACTGTTAAGATCGGAAATAGGCAAATACTTGTAAAGAGCTACTGCTCTCATAATTTTTGGTAAATTAACCATTTTACAACACTTTTTTCTTGAGCCGTTACTAATGAAAACAGTGAGAACGCACTAAAATAAAGGTAATGTTTTATTGTTCGAATGATAATATTTAAATATGTGCGACACAGGTAGGTATTTATTTTAAACTTTTGGCCCGCTAGTATTACACAATGATAAGAAGCTGTTGATAAGTAGGTTGACAACCTTTGATAACAGAATTGAGTTTTTTCTCTTTGTTTCACAGTTCATTCAAAAGACCACGTGTAACACGATTATTCAAATTTTTTACTTTCGTTTGATTATAGTAAAGTAAGTAGTAGTTAAGCAAAAGTATGTAGGTAATAGGTTCATATACCTTATCTTACTTAGAGAGAGAAAAAAAGTTATGTACCTAAGGTTGTTACGATTGGGGTTGTGGTGATGTGATGTGAGACTAGTAAGTTACCTCGTCGTTTACGGGGTCCAATAAATAAGTCATTTTCCTTTGTAGGTAACTAAATTAATATGGTGTACGTTTTGGAGGTAAAAAAGACAATAATAGTATTTTGAACTGCTCATATATTTATTATAATAGACTAATAGATATGCCAAGTCCATTCTTTATGTTTTCGTCCAATCAATTAACATAAGTATGTAATATTTATTACGTAGTAGATAATCTCTTCTACTAATTTTAACATTTAGCATTATATACAAAATACAATACAAGCAGATCATTATATATCACAGAAAGGCGTAACAATTCACATGATGCAAAAAAAAGTTACATAATAGTTATATACCTACAACTTAATAACCTTTTCACTCTTCATAATATGTAATGAAATCATATTTTTGTTTCTAAAATTTCTTCAAGTTTCCTGTTTTTCATATTTTATTGCCCATTCCAAATAAAAATCTTCCGACTCTCTCTCTCTTTGTACTGGGAACAGTCAATCAGGCTTCGAATACTTAGCTGTCTTCTACCCAAAAACGCTTGGTAATTGACAATCTTATACTTAGGTACCTACCTATACATAAATGTATTTCCCAATGATTAATAGAGAAATGTGTTTGGATGCCTTACTTCGGACATCCGCCGAAGACCTTCCCCGGTAGCCCTTGTTTTGTAAAAATAAATAAATAAATAAATATCTTGGACATTCTCACACACGGCCATCTGACCCGAAAGTAGGCGCGAGAAATGACAAGTGTTATAAAAAAAAAGGCATCTTTATAATAAAGGCCTCCTAATTGAAATTATTGAATTATTGTACCTTACGCCATACCTACTTAAATAAAACCAGTTTCCGAAGCTAGTCAAAAACAATTATATTAAGCGTTTATGTGTAACGTTTAAGCCGTTACGTTTTTAATTGTGTAAGGTGTGTATTACCATAACTGTCCCTCTCGACACTTTTTAATATTATCGCGTTCATAGACTTCCACACTGATATGATTCACAGCACTTAGTATAGTACCTAGTTAAATACATTAATACTTTAAATTCTTTATACAGGTACAAGTTTACATTACAAGATCAGTGGATATTTCAAAATCAATTAGTGTTTTGTAGAGGTACCTAATTGAAGTAGGTATATATTGTTTAATTAACTCCTCCTTCATCTAAGAAACATCGGCAGTTAATAATAATACATAGATAAGCAAGTAGCTACTCGTATTTCCATACCAACTATACCGATCCCACTTCTGATCTGAAGTTCTGACTGAACATCATGATTATTTTGGTAGACTTCCGCATAAATGTATTTAAATTAATGAAAGGTTTTTTTACACATTTATAACATACTCATTATTATATTTTTGGTTCATCGTGTTACTACAATATTTCTTAAAGATATCAACAGCTGGGTAGCGGGTTCACATTTCTCAGTATATATTGTATATTAAAATACACTTAATATGTTTAGCTGAGGATTTATGAATGTGCGATTGGGAAAGATTTTTAAGCAGATGAAAATAGATTATAAAGGATATAAACATAACAGAGAGTCTGCAAAACTTAATAAATTATCTGAATTCTGCTAATAATACTGAATTTCATTTGTACTCACATAGGTACGTATTTCGATATGTACTTTTACCTAGCATTCGAGGAATAAGCCAAATATTAATAAGTACATTCTAGGCTAGGTACCTATAGATGGTTTAAAATGGAACTTTTCTTACATTATTTCGTTAACGTGTCATTTTAATTTCTTATAAAATACCAAAATACCTATTTATTAATATGAAAAGTATCAACCACATACCTACCTATTTCTTTGTTAACTACAAAAATTTGCCGGTTTATGTCCATTGCAATATGGGAAAATCTTATTCAGCAAATAAATATTGAACAATACAAAAAAATACATAATTTTAATTATGACTAGATAATATAAGGACAGTATTGTTTTGCCCGAATCATTTATTTTGCCTTTACGTAAAAGGAAGAATTTATTGGTTCAGAATTTGGTGCAATTTTTGTTACAGCCCCACATCTTTTATTTGCCCTAGCTACATGCTAGCATGACTATGTTTCATATGGGTAGGTCTCGCCAAATTTCTAACAGCTGTGGCTTAACTCTTCTCTTCTGTTTAAGTCTACTACGCAGCGAATTGCGATAAAATGAAGTTTTGCCCGTCATATATCAAACTATTTTATTACCAGTTAGGTATGGTCTCTTTTACTGTACAACGTATGCGCATATGTCGTGGGCTCCGGTGCACTCGATGCTGGGTCGGTGCGTTGAGTCCCATATGCCGGGTCCGCATCGTTGGCACATGCCTGCGAGCGTGCACGGGATCCGGACCAGCTGCCGAAACTGGTGGAGGAGGCCCCGAGCCTTCCGCAGGATCAGACGTCCATCCATGTACATTGCTGGAAAAAATTAGAAGAAAAAAATAGATAGTTCACGAAGTACTAAAAGTAGTAGGTACATAAATTACGAAGATTGAAAAAGAAATAAGTAGGTGATTTATTAAACTGCTATGCCGAATTGCCAACCGAAAGACATAATATTCCTTTTATTTATCTATCTATATCGGAACTATTTTGTATCTTTAAAGAGCAATCCTCCTCCTCAGTGGCGCTGAAGGAATTTAGCGGTAGCTTTATATCTATATCTATCTGTATAAATGGTCACAATTTTATAGGAGTCTAACTGACTAACGCTTCATTTGATACTCACCCAAAGAACTAAAGTGCAGCAGCATTTCGTCTGTGTTGAGATCCTGCGCAATAACGTCATCGGCGTACACCGCAATTATGGCCAAGCATAGGAAAAGGTGGAAGTAGTCAGTCTGGTAGTTGGCCCAGCATGCCTCCCACATTCGGAGCGCTACTGCTTCGGTAAATTCCCTCTTGAAACATCTGGTGGAAAACATCGTTATATACTTGTAATTTTACTAATGTTACAAACACATTTTCTTTAAGGCGATAACAATAAATCAGAATAATTGTATAGACAAAACTAACTAAGTATACCTATATGTACTGGAATACTCTGGCATAACTCACGAAGAAAATGTTTTAAAAACTCAATTTATACCTATTAAGACGGCGGAAAACCGCTCGTTTCAGAAGGCATAGGACCGTTCGGAGTGGTGTAGTTTAGGAGAGGCCTATGTCGAGCAGTTGAACTTCAGGATGACCGAATGTTATCATTCTGCAAGTTTATAAAAGTTAGGTACCTAGGTACACCAGCAAAATAATCAAACTTACAATAGAATCCACCGATGACAGAAGAGTAATTCCATAGCATCCACGTGTTTTTCCAAATGCTTGTAGAAGTGGGGCAGCATCAATCTTATCAATTCCCGTAAGTAGCTCTAAAAATATGAAACACACAATGGAAACAGTTTTGGAAGATCGATTTCGAATATCAAAAATTGATATTTGAAATCAACTGTCTGTTTCAGATAAAGTACGAGCTGATGCTTCAACACTATTAATTACTCTGAGGCATGTAGGCTTCCTCTCGATGTTTTATTTTCCGTAATAGCAGATGACATTAATTTTCTTAAAGCTGCTTATAGCACATAAAGTGGCACATAAGTCAGAAAAGTCATTGGTGCGTATCGTAGTTTTACTCGAGTGAGAGGGTGAAACAGAAACGAATAATATTTATGCTATCACTGCCCAATTTTTTTATTGATAAATCGAGCATGTAGTAGTCATCCTCTGCCGGCCATGACGCCCATGACGAAGTTTCTCGTTCCAAGCTGCTTGTCACATATGTTTCTACCCTTGATGACTAATATTCGCCTCTAATAAACTAAAACTTACTAGGTTATTGTCCATGTCGTTGTCAGTGGGCGTGCAGACGAATATGGCGCGCTGCATCAGCCCCACGAAGCACCAAAACGCTTCAGCTTCACACTTGATCTCGCACAGGACCGGCGCCAGGAGATCGCTCATGCCTTGCGTGTAACTGACAAGGGAATAGTATAATTTAGAGTTTAGAATTCAGGGTCTGGGTCTCCCAACTGAGCTAGTGGAGCGTGCTCCATTTCACTGATCCAGTTTCGATTGACGGTGGTTTAAGTAACTCTAAGTTTTGTCCGGAAATGTTCAAGCCTCCATAAATGCGATATTATATTGCTAAAGCAACCGAGAATGATGGCTTTACGAAGCACGGAAACACTCAACGCTAGCGGGAACCCTCCAACTGCTGGCCGAGATAAGGGATGTTCGATCCAGGTGCTTTGTATCGATATTCTGGATCGCAATGGATCGTAATACACTGTATCGATCCAAGTA
>DWTT01000127.1:0-20476 GCA_018250895.1 Carterocephalus mandan | reverse complement strand
GTGGAGGGGTTAGTGGCCAACCCAGTGTCGAATGTTCTCAAGCCACCCGAAGGTCTTCGACAAGGCTTAACGACTTAATGAAATTCTTGAATTTCATTAATTTGTGGCAGTTGTGTACATGAATGTGAAGCAAAGCTAAAACAACGTGTTTTTCTAAAAAAAAATCATATTTTGGGTATCACTTTGATTTTTTTTTTGATTTTTTTTTCTATGCGCTGGAGAGCTGTTCTGTGCGGGGCTCAAGGATTATCCATTCATTCTGGGACACCCTGTATATATAGGAGACGATAGTTGTCGGGCCAAAGCGTACCTAACCTGCCACATTTTTACTTATTAATTGTTACAATTTTTAGCTTACATTGATGTAGTACCTCCTTATGTCTTTTGTTTATTAGGGTTCCGTACACAAATGGTAAAACGGGACCCTATAAGATTTCGCTGTCCATCTATCCGTCTGTCACCAGGCTGTATCTCATGAACCGTGATACTAAGACAGTTGAAATTTTCACAGATGATCTATTTCTGTTGCCGCTATAACAACAAATAATAAAAAATGGAAAAATAAAAATTTTACAACAGACATGATTTTTTTGCCGTTTGTAAGTATAACATAATAGTACGGATCCCTTTGTGCACGAGTCCGACTCGCACTTGGCCGAGTTGGCACCTTGGTTCTGCAGGCTAATAATAAGCTACATTACCGCGAAGTAGTAAGATGTTTTTTAAATCGGATGAATAGATTATGTTTACACACACCCATAGAAAAACATATATAGTTTTGTATTCCTATGTCGAGGTCTGATCGCTAACATAGCTACGTCACTATTATCGCGTAGCGCGCCAAGAACTCGAATAAAAACGCTTCGCTATCAAAAGCCGAACGATCGAATGGACCGACCGAGCGACCGAGCGAATTTGCCGTCGATGTGACGAGCGGGCGCATTCCTCGGGAGGGAACGGTCATCGACCGTCCTCAGCCCGCGAGGTCAGTACTGCACCGACCGGTCCGGCCGCAGTGGAAACACAACAGTGAGATTACGTATTAACGCTAGTGTTTTTGATAGGGCTGGCAACTTTGGCCTTTGCAACTTACCTGATTATATTTGGACAGTCGATTCTATGAAAACAGTGTGAAAATAATGTCAAATCCCTTGTGGAAACAGAAGAGAATTCCTAGTAATATATATTTAAGGGTGTGTTTGTTGGTTTGTCATTCTTCTCAGCCTCAACGGAATTATGGATCGATGTGATTTTATGCATAGTGTAGCGCAGGGCCTGGAGAGTGACATGGGCTACTTTTTATCCCGGAAACGGACAAAATCATGTAAAGTACTACAGTCAATTGGTGTTTGAGCAATGGGGTTACCTGGAAAGCATTCCGGGAGTTTTGAAAATTGGTGATTTTATAGATTTCGACGTGCTCTTTTCGAACTTTTTGCCACTTCGTATCTTTGCCGCTCGCGCCGCCATATTGGAAAAATGGTGCTCCAAAACAGTTTTTTCACAATACCTCCTTTCCGGCTCATTTTACGATAAAAATAATAATGTAATAAATTAAACTACAGAAAATTTCCTACAATTTATGCAGTAACTTTTTTTTGTAAAATCAATAGTTTCAGCGAACGTGAACCTCAAACCATGACACATATACGGAACATCTGCCGTCCGAGCTCATATTCTGCCTAAATCATCAGTACATGTTTATCGTTCTACGGTGTCGTTCGCATTTGTCGAGCCATGGCTTCGAAGGAAGTGAACTGTTTTATTTGTGGAAATTCATTACAAGGCAGTGAGGTGGTTGAAGTGAAGTAAAGAGGATTAGAGAATTTTCGTAAGTCAAGTTCAATTTCAAAGAAAATACAACAAGGGCAAACTTTTAGAGGGATTCAAATCGATAGTGGTCCACGATGCGTGTCGAAAACGATACAACAATGCGAAATTAATACAAACGTGTACCCATTAAATACAAGTTTGACCAATTTGTGTCAACCCTACGAGTAGGTACGTTCTTGCTGTCTCACCGCTCCTCCTACACTGTGGCAGAACAGACTGGTCCACTCAATACCGTTTCGTAACCCCGCCATTGTTACATTGACGGGCCGGCACCTCGCCGAAAATCAATTACAGAACCACACGCGTAATCTAATTTGCGGCTTGCGTAAGTGTAGATAGGTTGAGCTCTAATCAACGTATAATAGAACGAACAATGTAAAAAATCACTTAAGTATCTCTACGCCTACAGATAGGTACCTCTTCGTATGCTACAAGCAGAATAAGGAATCGTTATTACATAACGTACCTAAACAGTTATATTGAATAGGAAATGTGCTCGCTTAATCTTCCGATTATGATAGTATTATAGAGCAATAAAGATAGGTACTTATTGGATTTTTCCGGGCACGCCTAAAATATTAACACAAAACATACCATAATACTATACATACCTAGGTAATAAGTTTGTCAAAATCCGACATTCATGTTATGTTTAAACAATAATAATTACTTGAGTTCACTTTAGTTAGACGCTGAATTCTTATTGGATAACACACATTGATGTATCATTTGTTTTAAATCCAGGACAACACCCACGGTTTATCCAGGAAACCCTCTTGAAAAATTCAAATTAAATATCTGATTATTTTTTTCTTTATTTACAAAATACAGAAATGAACTTCAGAGAACACGTACCTTTATTTTTGCGAAAACATGATAAAATGTATATATATAAACCTATTTATGATTTTTTTCACTCAACCGAGTCAACTATGTAAGTCTATGTATTATTAATTCCGCCATTCAATTAAAACAATATTGTTGTGAAATGAATTTAAAAAAGGAAATACAGAACACTGAAAACGATTGGAAGCCATTCAAAATGTAAGTGGCTATTGTTAATTTTTTTTTCTTTAACCACCACGTGGTCGATTGAACACGCGGTATGTGTGCGCGGCAAACTAACCTACAAAATGTAAAGCCTGTACCTACTTTAGAGGACGCGGTATCTACTGGATAATCTAGTCTGCCTGTATTACTTTTTCTTTTTAATTGTTTTGTATCCATACTGCCTATGTATTTGAAGTTCTTCGAGTATTCCATTGCTGTACCAATTACGAGGAAAAATATTGGCATAGGTATTTCAATAATTACTCCAGGCAATGTAATGAATTTAAAAAAAAATTACTATGCTTCCTAACTTAAGGGAAACAAACATGTACCTAAAGATGAGCGACGAATTGAATAAAACTTGAAATAGAGAGAATTAGAAAATACAGGATTGGGGATGGGTTTTAAGCAGAAGATTTACTCGTATTTGGTAGTCTTCACCAGCATAGAATAATAAAATGACAAAAAATGTTTGGAGAAAAATATACCTTGTTTAATCATCTGCCGATTTACATAACATTAATCGTGTAATGCTCCAATGAAAGATATTTATTGCGTCATTTAATTGTTTCTTGAAGTCATAGTCACGCATCAAGTTCATAGTGGTTACCTTAGGGCTAAGGGCCTATTCACAGCCACAGTAGCCATTGTAAAAAATTTGTCAAATGAAAATACATTCTAGTTCTATTATGAATACTTACTTATCTCAAACATTACTAATACCTAATCGTAGATAATATTATCGCACTTAGGAACGCAATACTTAATGTCCATTCAAATATTGTGTTTATATACTCGTATGTAGAATCGATTTATATAATCTGTGTCTACTTACTTCAGTAGATTCCTAAATAATGACTAATTTAGAATTGTGAAATGAATTTAAAAGAAAACGATAAGAAACTAAACGAAAAGGCGAGGTATTTTGGACGAATTCCATCCCTATCTCTCAGGCCTCCTCAAGAAGGCGTTAGAGAGAAAAGGGAGCTTGCGCGGCGGGCTCGTCGTAGAGTAAAATAACAATTAAACGAGATAAATTCTAATATTTTTTTAAATGAATGACGAAGGTATAGTTTATTACCAAAATTTTATGAGCGATTTTTTTATTTGCAGTCAAATGAACGTTACCGTGAATTGAGTGAGGAAAACCCCTGCTTTCCTCACTCGATTTATACTCGATAATTTATTATAGTAGGTATTTGATCTAGGTCCCTACCTAGATCAAATACTGTAAAACAACATAGGTACATATAAGTATTTATTTCAGAATTCTACTATTTTATGTTCATGAATAAAACACATTCAAAAACACAGTTAATCCGCAATACCTCACCTAAAAGGATGCGCATGTTTTAATTAGCTAGACTTCTTTGTGATAAATGTGGCTACCCAGGGGACAGTGTATATTATTATATACATTATTAAGTAGATAATAATATACACTGTCGAGCGTAAAAAGTGTAAATGTTTAAGTCTAAACAACAAACAGAAGCCTCTAGCCTCGGGCGGCGATGTAGACCGGTTGGGTAACCGGTAGAAAATAATTACTTCATTCTGGTGTTAAGTTAACTCGACCGCAATAATTATGGCCCAAGAATTTATGGGTTAGTAAATATCAAGTACCAAAATTATTTGTGCCACTTACCTTTTACTTGAGCGTGGTATACGTCAGTCTTCGGCAGAAGTAGGTTCAGCGGAGAAGCTGTGTAGTTAGTTCATAAAACTAAGGTTCAGGGTTCAATTCGCAGTCACTACTGCTGACTTATCCGAGCATTTACATTTAATGCAATGTGTAGATGATACAAAACAAGTCATATTTTAACGAATAAGGAGAACAATATGGTGGACGACGTTTTTGATATAATTATTATTATATTTCGTTTTTTTTTCTCATTCGTCACGGGTTGATTAAGAAGCATCTGTGACCTACTTCAATTTGAATACAGCTATTATTCTGCTTGACTTGGTATTATTATTGTTGACTGACTGCCAACCCATTTTGATACCTAACACTATTTTAGTAAACATAACAATCTGAAATTCAGTTGGTCATATCACGAATTCTTCTCTCCATACCCCAAACCCAGATATTAAACACATTCTATCGACATAGAAACTATCGCAGTTACTGTCTACCACATAAAAACACGCCTGTATTTACCCGAAGGGTTAAATAGAAATGTATTTTTTCCATGTCATCAATTAAGTATGTTATACTCGTACATCCGTTGCCAAAACTTACTACCATACTACCATAAAGACTGGCGTCATAGAGTACCTACCATAGTACCGACCAGACTCCCTTTTTAAGTAGTTATCTCATTTCAAGTAAGAAATTCCCAATACTACTTTGCCTGACATGAGAATGGTATCGAGGACCTGTAGCTTAGCAGTAGTTAGCAGTCGCGCTCGCACCACCAGACCAACGAAGCAGTCTATGTGTTTCGAGGACTTGTAGCTTAGCAGTTGTTAGCAGTCGCGCTCGCACCACCAGACCAACGAAGCAGTCTGTGTTTCCAGGACCTGTAGCTTAGCAGTAGCATAGAGTGCAGTAGTTAGCAGTCGCGCTCGCACCACCAGATCAACGAAGCAGTCTATGTGTTTCGAGCACAGAACAGATAAAAGAGGTGTTTCGATGACCTGTAACTTAGCAGTTGTTAGCAGTATGAGTTCTGTGTAACTATCACGTACACTTCCATGACGGAAAGGGTTAGGTTGAGTGAGTAAAAATCTAATATAGGTCGGATATCTGAAGATTCCCCCTCCGATACAACAAGTTTTTATATTATCTTATCAATAATTTATTGGCCTTAGTCCCGAATTTACTGTCCGTTGAACGTAAAAATTTGCTATCGTAATATTTTCGTCATTAATATCTGTCGTTCTAAAAGCCACATAAGACAGGTGATAACAAATTATATAACTAAAGGTGTTACTTTTAAATTATGGTACCTACGACTTATGGTTTGTGTTATATAATTTCTATTGGAACTAACTAATTTATATTAAGCGTATATTGTGTCTTGCAAAAACGATTAGATACTTTAGATGTTTAAAAGTAGAGACCATTAATAAAATCTCGGTTTAAACAGGCTAGTGTTTCACCAAACGCTGCTAAAATGTCATTAATGACTATATTTAGGTATATAGATTGGTATATTAATAAATAAATAAATCAAGTGAAAAAAGGTTAAAATTAAAATAAATAAAATAAAATACAGGTAAAATTTAAGATTTTAGAAGCCAAATACTTCCAAATGTTTAAACTTTATTGTTTTCTTACTAATAAATAGATAATTAATTATAAGAATAGCGGCGGTAATAGCGGTGACAGCCCAGTGGCTATCGAACTCGCCTCTCACTCGAGCGGCCTGTGTTCAAACCCAATCGCCACGCACCTGACTTTTCTAAGTTATGTGCTATTTAAGAAATAAAATGTCACTTGCTGTAACGATTAAGGATACATTGTGAGGAAACTTGCATGCATGAGAGTTTACGCCATTCGCTGGCGTATTGGCTTGTGAGCTAGTTACTAGCCGTGTGTCAATATAGCTTAAGGAACATAAATTAGTGCACCAACCAGTCTATCCACCTCCTAAATAGCAAAGGATCACCGACCCCAGCCACACATAAACGTGCATAACTCGGTAGAACAACAGCAGACTCGTCTGACCGCCTCGCAATCTGCAATCTACATCCTATACGAGTATCGTATCAAAGTTTCATATCTTAAACCTGGACAGTGGACGGTATTAAAACAAAACCAATCACAAAAACTTCTACATAAATTCGAATTAAGGTTGTTTGTTGAAGTTACTAACGTCGGTCGAGTCATTGGTAATACGCATTTAGTTCACATCACATGACAAAGAATATAAACCTTTTGACTCATCCTTAGTAGTAATAGTAGTTTAAATGCACTTAACTCCTCAAAATAATTTCTTTCGACACAAATGCAAGCATTAAACCACTTAGATTATAAAAACTCCAAGATTCAGGTAAATTTCATATTGGCAAAAACTATAATTATATGTGAAAATTTGATTAACTAAATTTTGATTAACGTAAATGGTAAAATTTTTAGGAATGAGCCCACAATTAATATTTACATATTTATGCGAATGTGTAATAAAATAAACAACTTGAATATACCAATACAATAATAATTGAGGATTTTTTGGTACGGCAGGAAAGAGGGATAACTATACCTATTCAAAATTATACTCTAAAAAAATTTTTTTTAAAAAGGTTTTATAACTTTTATTTTTATTTTCATGCATTGTCGATAGCTTCAGTGGAAGTGGGGGTGGGTGGGAATGAATGAAAAACATACGAGTTAAATAAAAGCTTTTAAAAAAGAATTAACTGGCGGAGTTTCTGAGAGCAGTAATGTAGTTCAAATATCGAAGATAATTTCTCATGTAGCTGTTATGAGGTATTAGTATGTACTTTATAGAATCTTCTGTCTTGCTATGTAAGATGTAAGAGAAAGGTCAAATTATCTGACCGTCTGCATGGGCGGAACCAGTTTAAATTGGCAAAGGAACTAACGGCCAGTGGTATCGAAAAATACAGCTATCGTCACATAGTTATTATCCTATATTGATCTGGTAAGCTATGTCAGCATTTGTGTATTGAAACTGTTTGTCATAATATTCATAATATAGTAATAGCATGGTTTAATCTGATTATTTAACACGCGCAGTTAGCAATACACTCATGTCACACCCATCATGTTTATTTTTTAATTTGTATTCAATGAAATAACGTTTATAACATCACATTTTTAAATCTAGATACTTATCTTATTCAATGTATTTTTAAATTTTTATGATTAAGGAAATGTATCTTTAGCTGATTCCATGAAACATGATGTAGAGTAGTGGTCAGTTTTCCTTAGAATGTTTCCCAAGTCGCGCAACACATTATTATCATGTCTTGACCGACTAGGTTCTGTCACTAACCTACATCTTCACTAACCTATTTGTGTACACCAAGAAGCTTATTATCTACCTATTACCGACGATCATTTATGATAACTACGTTTACACACATGACTGACGCGGCGGCCGAAATAACCAATTAATTAATTAATTAACTCATTCACTTAATTATACAAGGCAATGGCTACATTCGAATTAACTTTGAGGCTAATAGGTAGTTCAACTGGCAATTTTATTCTAAAAGTATAAATTTCATATTTTGAAGATTATGGTCACGTGATGTTAGTAATCGATCGTTTGTTCTGTAGAATCCGATGTTTCCAAATAATGAGTCGTTAGTGAAACAATGAAATAATTATGCTGTCACATACATACTTAAACAATACTCACTGTTTACATACTCACATCGTTTTAAATTTGCAGACACACAGTCGCGTGATACATCTAGTGAAACACGTGTGCTATGAAATTTCATCTCCCTCTTTCACTAGATAGTTCAGGATGTTTTTGTATAGAAGTAAAAGTGACAACCCTGCCTGGCATCACTCACAACGGCTAGTTCACAAAAACTGCGGAATAGTAGCTTCCTAGCATCTAATTAGAGTGTGTTACGCAACAATTATGTCTTCATTTGATGTGTGCTCGTACTTACTGACGATGTTGGCGAAAACGTTTCAATACAAAACATCGAAAGTGTAACGCCGCCTTTATATAACGGCGTGTAAAAGTTAACATAGAGCTCACTCGTTCTACCCGAGCGCCCTCGACATCGTAACTCGGTAGTAGATAATTATTCCGTTGCTCTTCAAACAGAGGGTGAGCCGTGTTGGCGTTCTGCTGAATTATTTTACCTGCTTCATGACAATCAGCCGCCGGCTTATTGGAACCGAAGAAACAAGTACACGTCGAAATCCTACGTATGCGTCATTCCTCGCCACGTGATTAGAATTTAAAACCAAACACGCAACTTTCGCAATAATATCCCCCTTTGCGCTATACGAATTCTCTATGATGAGTCACTGTTTGTTTATCTGAGTTGTGTGTGTCGTGCGGTGCTTATGTCAACTTGAAAAGGACTTACTGTCATATCCGGCGGTCCAGGCCCACAGGGAGACCATGGAGAGCAGCCAGTGATACATAAGGCCTTCGATCTTCCAATAGAGGGGGGCGTACAAGGGTCTCGCGAGGCGCAGCGCCATCATCCACGCCACGTAGGCGGGTATGCAGTATAGGTTGTTCGCGACCGCGAATGCCGTGCGCGCCGCGATCCGCACGTACCGGCTGAAACAGCAGGGACGCGTCGGTTCATCCTCGCCGCCTCGCCTCGCGGGACGGCACGGGACGGGTCGGGTCAGGTGGGTGGGTAGTGGCGGGGTTAGGGGGGAGGGGGGAGTTGTGTCGGAGGTCGGACAGCCGGGTCGGGCAGAGGCGAGGCGGCACCGCACCGCGTTCTCCCTGTCGATAGCTGCCATCGCGGGGGCTTTCGTCGGACGCGGACAATGGCGCTGCGCGTGCAACACAATCAAACACAACGTAGTTACATTCGACGATATTTATTAATGGAATCGTTCACCGGTTCACTGTCGGCATATTTCGTTAAGTAGACTGCGAGTACAAATTTAAAAACGCCCGGCGGCAAGCGGCGCAGCGCCCGCCGGCGAGCTCACATGCTCATTTGCGACACACATTTTACACCGAACGACGTAACATTACACTCGTACGACGCGAGCACACATAGACAGACATACACAATTTTTAGTTTACGATGCATACTTGTGGCACGACCGCGGCCGGTCGGGTTCGTCGTGTAAAATCAATACAAAGTTCATTATTATATAAAATTAAAAAACGACATCGGACCGCTGAAATTATACAAAAATTACAATATTAAAGACTGTACACTATCTAATATATACAACATTTGCCAGCATAGATATGTGCGGGGGCAGTATATACAGGGCGGAGCTCAGACGTTGTAGTCGTGCGCCATGAGCCCGTGGACCTGCTCGAGGCGGAAGGCGAGCCGCTGCTTCTGCGAGAACTCGTCCTCCTCGAGGGTCACCATCAGCTGCTCGTTGTACTTCACCGCGTACGCGTACAGCTCGTTCAGCGCGCAGTTCGTGTTGAACTCCTTCGTGTGCAGCCGCGACTCCTCCGCCAGCATCGCGTTCATGTCCTGGTCCGATATCGCCGGCATCAGCTTTATATCGGCGTAGTACCGCTCCACCCACTCCTTGTACACCGGGATGTCTTTGGCGTAAAGGAGCTTCGAGGACGGCGAGTCCTTCCCGAGAATGTGGTCGGAAGTGGAGCACGAGTCCATGAATGTTTGCGCGATCACTGACAGGCAGGAGTCTACGGTGTTCGACTTGTGGACGTCGAAAACGAAATTGGGGTTTTTAATAAGATTCACCCAGAAGCGGAGGGGCAAGGAGTTGCTCTTCCATGTGTGCACTACTTCGGGATCGGATATGGCGTGCTGCAGCGCCTGATCGTCGAGGAAGTCGAACATGTATTTGATCGCCAGGGGCAGCGCGGACCCGCGGTGGGCGGTGCTGAAAATGGTCTCGAATAAATCATCCACGAACTTCTGCAAGGTGCCCTTGGTGGCGAGAAGACGGGTGAGGTATATTTCGGAGACCATCTTGTTCCCGCGCTCCCCTTCCTTATGCGTGTCGTTGTCGTGGTGCCGGACGAGATGCCAGTATTTGAAACCGCCGCCGTGCTCATACTTGAGCGGACTTGCCGGGGGACTTGCCGAACCGTATTTGCCCCTATTGAGCGTTTCGTACGTGTGGGACTTATCGTTTTTCTCCATGCTAGAGAGATTGTACACGGAGCTCTGCTTGGCCACGAGGCTGAGGCACGCGCCGTCCGGAACACGGTAATGATTGAGCGTGTTAAGCTTGCGCCACTCGCCCTCGCATTTGGTAGTGCTGTCTTCGTCGTACAAAATTAATCGACCGCATGCACCCGTCCGCCACTCCAAGTCTAGATCGTCACGACTTGGCCTTTGAGAATATGGCGTTGCACGGTAAATAGCGTCTAGGCATTTCTCTTTTACTTGGCTAATCGTATCACAGTCGAGAACTTTAACTTGCACGTTTTCCGTAGTAGCCTCTAGGCCGCTTACAAAGATCGTCTGCTGAGATATGGACACGCTCACAGTCATCGCTTTGAAGTCTATAGACTGCCTAATGAGCTTCTCCTCGCTGAGGGAGTACCGAGCCTCGGAGGTAATTGCATCTACGGGTCCTTTATCTACCTGACCCTTCATCGACCTAAAGAGCAGATAGAGCGGCTCGCCTGCGCACTCACGCAGGAATTTATACAGCAGGAAGGTGAACCAAGCGCTCAACATTTTCTCGGCCACGCTCTCCGTTCGACGCAGTAGCAGCTTGGGATGGCTCTTGCCTTCCATGCACTTCTCTATAAGCTCTGCTAGCAGCGTCTTTAACACGTCCGTGCAATACTCCATCTTACTTTGCAAGGTTACCATAATTAGTGAAGCTACGTTAACACGATCGCGCATGGAAAAATATCTATTGCTTTCTAAAGTACGAATAAATAATAATAGGAATGTTTTGTTCATTATAAGCTGCCCAAACATTCTCAGACCCTTCTCTTTCCTAATAAGCTCTGGACGTTCCCATTGGAGGACGGCATGTTCGTCTATGTTCGGGAACAAAATTTTCATAGCGTACGAACGATAGTCGAGGAATGGTATTCCGCCCGTCACGTCTCCGGTCAGATCGGTCATTTCGGTCTGCAGCTCTGCGAATGCTTCCTTACATTCAGCAGCAACCCTTAACTCTAAAATATCCATTTGCTCCTGCATATTCTTCAATACCCTAATATTTTCAGTGGATTTTCTCCTATACATAACTAGAAATACGACAAATACTAATACGAGTATTACTATACTGGCAATAACACCGAATAATACTGGCTTACCGATAGCCCCCTGAAGGCCTGCCTGCGAGGAATAAGATAACTTGCCTATCTTATACGTGAGGGCGCGACCGACTTTAACTACCACCTCAGGCGTGTCTACCCCATCGGGCAGTTCGTCGCGTGAGGGCGGCCTACACGTCAGCTGATGCCTCGACAGGGACGTAACGTTACAAAGACTTTCTCCTATACGAACTTCAACATCCCTCTCCGTGCAAGCTCGATCTAGATTCTGACCGTTGATCGTCAAGTACTCTGACTTGTAATATTTTACGTCCTCGTCAAATTTCTCATAGATAGGATCCGGATAAAGCAAGAAAGCCTCGCGAGTCTTAGCGCTGAGGTTTTGTACGCTTTGTACATCGTCCATATTGAAACCGTATTCTAATTCTAGGGGCCTATCTGGATCTATATTGAGGCCAGCGCTTTCGATGCCGGGAGATTCGCAAATAAGATGGGTCTGAAAATCGACTCTATGACAAGGGGCTATGTACGGTCTGTTATCGTGATACACATATATTTGCGGGAACTGAACGGAATGGAAATTTCGACCCATCACTTTGATGTTTATCCCTCCGGATGGAATGCCTTTGGGTTGTTTGCGTTGTGATGCTGTCGGTGGGCCGGATTCGATGGAAACAACCACGGGATCCTCTATGTATTCGAACTTCTCCCGTTCCAAAGTGCGCATGCCATTATCGAAACGCATCCGGAGCGTGCCCATTTTCAACTGATACGAGTGGCTCGTTCTACAGACCGCCTCGTCGGGCGACACAGACAGAATAGCGCACGGCAAATCGTCGATAAACGCTTGAATGTTACTTCCTGCGTTGAGATACTCGCCGGTGATACGTAATTTAGTGCCGCCGGACTGAGGGCCGTACTTGGGGTGAATTGAGCTTATTTTAGGATTTACGAACGCGTAATGTTGTTTTGATTCCCCGCGATAGTCGGCCACGCGAACAACTACGGGCCCGTCCCGGGGCACCTCCTCGCCCGGCCCGTCCACCGTGCAAACGATACGCCTCGTTTTCACATACAATTCAATGATAGGCTGACATTTAATACCCGCTATAGTTACACCGTTGTAGATATCCGATATGTTACGACCTAGATTTATGCCCTCGATGGTTATGTTCGTGCCCCCGTCCCAGGGGCCAAGCAGCGGTTTGAAAGAGTGGATTTCCGGATTGGGGCAAGTCTGAGTACGATTTAGCCAAACGCTTGGGGCTCCGCATTGTTCTTGAACCTCGCATCTATCCGAACCCTGACACCAACCGCATCCGAATTTCTCTTGGAGCGCTAAACAAATACCACAATTGTCCGCCATATCGGTACAACGATAAATGAGAATGTGAGTATTATCTGGGTTATCCAAGGGCTTCGAGCCACCCCATATGACAGCAAAAGACGCGGTTATATTCGGCGCACGGGAGGTATACGTAAACTCAACGGCTTCGCAGTAAATAGTATCGGCAAGAAGTTGTGCGTTTACGTGCGTGACGCGACCCTCGATATTGAACTGGCACACGAACCGCGTCTGAACTATGAATTGTCCGATTATGTGGACCTTAACTTTAATTGCTTTCTTTACGCCGGAAGGTACTAAGATTTCGTTTGTGCCGTCAGACGTTGAGTTTATGGTGGGACAAAAACTGGGACCGGATCGATAACTGGGACCTATTCTACTGACTCCCGTTACGAGTATATCATTTCTACAGTTCTCGGCTGTGTCGTGGGTGCAACGGTGGCCGTCGACGCACCAATCGCAAGGGAACGAGGAGCTTACACACTGGGTACACGAGCTATAAGTATTACAATCGAAGAAGGTAAAGTTCGTAGCGACGAAATCAGGTCCCTGAGTAGTGCGCACAGACAATTTGGCAGTGAAATGATGCTGACCTGCTGGAATTGGTGGGAGCGTATCCGTTCGCGGTGTAGTACAATTGACCCCGTAAGGTTTTCTAGTAGCATTAGTTATAAGAGTACGATCTAAAGCTGTAAATGCACATAAGAATTGTCCGTTTAGAGTAGGCAAGTTCTCGATTACTAAATCTAAAGTTCTGGCTGTCGTTCGTTGCAATTGATTTGGAGTCACTTGACTGATCGTTGTGCAGCGTCCACTGCGATAAGAGATCCAGTACAGGGGATCCTTGGCCGCCTCCTGACAGTCCGATCGAAGACTGCACTTGTTCTCTAGGGAACACCATCCACAATAAGGGTCTTTGGCTCCGAGACATGTTAAACACGATTTATATACGCTACACTCCTGAACTTTCACTTTCGACACGTTTCTGTCCGTCATTACGTATAAATGCATTAACTGAGTATCAAAGAATAAGTCCTTGTTCACTGGCGAACCTTCGTCGACGACTATGTCACCGTATTCGAATGCAGATGTAGCGCTCTCGACTACGATCTTCTTGAGGTGGCCATCGGCGGTGCCGGCGAAGACCACGGTGTAGTCTCCGGTCGCCGTAGCAGCCA
This sequence comes from Carterocephalus mandan, assembly GCA_018250895.1. Taxonomy (NCBI): domain Eukaryota; kingdom Metazoa; phylum Arthropoda; class Insecta; order Lepidoptera; family Hesperiidae; genus Carterocephalus; species Carterocephalus mandan. Next base: position 6,212 of record DWTT01000127.1, on the reverse strand, counting down.
CAGCGGTCAGCCTCTTCTCGAACACTGCGACCGGCACTGCCTCCACTGGCTGCTCTCCACCCAGCGGCGTGTTCACATCCAGCCCACAAAAATCTTCGCTGATCGACTGCAGCTTCGTTCCGATACAAGCGTGAGATGGTGAGATGAAATCCAAGCCCCGCGAACCGTTTCCACTGAAGCATGTCTTTATATTCTGCATAAACTTTCTGCGGATCGCCTTCAGAGAATACACGCACAAAGCGGATATGTTTGATGGTGTGTTGGTGTTGATAGACACGCTCTGACTGAAGGCAGCGAACAGGACGTCGTGCTGAGCGGTGATCCCGAGCTCGCCAGCGAGCACGGACCCGGCTTTGCCCACGAACGCAGCCTGGATGAGGTTGTAGCCGAAATTCCCGCCGCCTTCTCCCGTACAAGACATCGGTATTTCAGTATACGAGTAATAGTTCTCATCATCGTGACACACGCGCACCAGTTTGCTGTAGTACGTATCGGAGCCGACACCTCGAAGCTGAATGGTCAAGAAGTAGCTAAATCCGTCGGAGCTGAAGCCGTACACGTAGTTAATAGGATAACGTTCGCGGGACAGCGAGTTGACGAACATTCTCGTTCCAGTCGTGACCGCCGTCCGGGCTATCATGAAGAGCCTGTCGTCTTCCAGGGAGCGGCTGCTCACGGTGGGCACCTCGGAGCGATAGGGCGAGTTCCCGGTGAAGGTGACGCCCACGTACATGACCTGCGTCATCGGAGGGTTGGGGGGCCCGGGGGCGATGAAGGCGACCGTCGACGCGCTGGCGTTGTTGGCGACGACCGGCTCGCGCACCTCGCGCACATCGTGGGAAATGTTATTCAGATTCCGAACGGAACACAGCCCTTGGAGCACCGAGCCGCACGTGATAAGCCGACTCGTCGCGTAGTCGATGACGAGCGCCTTGTTCACGTTATCCGTCGGTTTCTTCACGAAGCTCGCCGGGCAGTCGAAGGTGCAGAGGGACGAGTCGTTGACGGGCCCGGTGAGGATCGCCTGCGCCACCTCCAAGTCGGGCGAGAGCTGGTAGATCCAGTTGACGGCGCCAACGTACACGCGTCCCGTGTTGCGGTCGACGACGAGGTGGTTGAATTGGGACGAGTGCGCCGTTGCCGGGTCGGAGAAGGTGCGCACCACGTCCTGCGAGGCGCTTGCGGCGGCGCACGCGGCCCCTAGGGCCAGCAGCACGCGCCACATGACGCGGGCGCATGTGGCCTACCGCCGCCTCCCGCGCAGGCAACCACCCGCCCATCTGGAACGCGAGACACCCGCTCAGCCACTGCACCGGCGCCGCGCCGCTTCGATCCCATCGCACCGCACCGCTACGTCGCTTACAACTATAGACGCCGACTAGTCTTCGCCTATTGCAATCGTTTATCCAGTTTAGTTAGTTCGTTCACGCGAGCCTCGGAGAGGTCCAGTGCGATCGGAGCGAGTTCGCGAGCTGAAGCGGAAACGCGCAGTGGCCCGCCTTCTCCGACGGTACAGTACCAACCCATTTTGTGTTAAGGTAATCTTGATTGCGAGACTTGAGATCGTCGAGACCGTTCTGTCTAGCCAAGTCCTAGCGACGGATAGGACGTCACAGATGCAGGTGCAGCGAGTTAATGAGCAAGTCGCCTAAACGTCGGAAGTTTTTCATCAACGCGAACAAAAATAGGTTAGTACTCGGAAAGAGCGGGCACCGGCGGCCCCGACGCGGTCAGTGGAATGATAGTCACACGCCGACGAAAGCCTCAGCATCATAAGGGGAGTAACAAAAATAATACATTTGGCATGCTTCGTAACGAGGGAGCGAACGTGGTAGCGCAACGATACAGAAAAATAAAAAATAGAAAAAATCATATTTGAAAACAGAAACAGACAACATCGACGACATCGAATTGATACTTACAGAATAGCCATGACGGAATTAGATCGGACGGGCTTCGAAATCTCACTACTTGATCATATGTATGTATGGGAGCGCACTTTCATAGTGCGGTCAGCGCTCCGGGCTCTGAGGGATCTGTAACAACAAACATTAGGGTTTAAGGCCCTCTGGGGCTCCATCGATCCGCCTTGATGCACGACACCATGAAATAACGTCGCCGATAACCGACGACCTAGTAGCACGCGCGTACCTAATTCCCTAACCGACTCCCATACTCTATCTCTAGCAATAACAATGTTTACGATTCAACTTCTACATTTAGTTATCCACCATACAATTGAAATGGACCTGAAACGTACAACTGCTACTAAGCGTTCATTAGCGTTCCCTACGGCTATAAAAACGTAAGGCACTCGATTTCGATTCGATAAATCGAATGTCGACATTGTGGACTCAACACTATGCGGCGGCCGCAACCGGTCGCACTGTAAAATGCATTCCTGCCTCCACCCACTGCCTAATCTTCGGCCCACGCGCGTCGTCCGACATATAAAACCCTCAAACTGACATGTTAATACAAAAAGACCAAAGACGGATCTGATTTAAAAGCTATATCTGTACCTATTTATTTGACGGCGAGCGGAGAAAAGAAAGTCAGCCATTACCGCGCACGCGAGTCGATAAACGGAAGCCATTCCAATAAACGCCACGCATTGCCGACGGAATCGAAACACTTTTAATACTAAAACTCACCTTTTATAAAGATAATCTCTCAAATGGTACAATCCTTTGGAATCCACGACCAGTTGGTAAAGGAACTACTTGTAACACTTAGTGCACTTCACAATATTCTTTAAATCACTGTTATTTGTAACCGAAACACTTAACACCACAAGTTACGAATTATCACAACATATTCTTATATAAAATAAACTATAAATTAGCAGAGCCCGATTCAGTGAGTAAAATAGCCCGTTTGCACAAGAGTCCACGACAAGAGCATCAGTCTTCGAACATGGCTATGGAATGAAATGAAATGAATCGGTTTCGCTTTTCGAACGAGTCTAGGCGTGACTAGCCCGAGAAAAGCCGAGCACACCCGAATACCGCAAATAGTGTACAATACTGTCGCATGGTGCAGCACTGTGCTAAGTTGCGTTCAGAAATAAAATATAAGTAATTCTTGTCTATGACGTTGGCGAGATAATGATGTGTATAGATAAGTGCATAAGTAAGTAACTTAGTAACTGTTATCAAGTTTGTTAGTTAAAACTGAATTTTAATTATATTATTAACTAAAAGTAATAAGTAATTAATAATGTAATATTATGTTATTTATGTTTTCATAAAAAAATAAATTTAACCACTTTTAATTTAGCCTTGCTAAACAGCGGGGCTATGCTGCCACCGTTCTGGGTACAATGCCACAATGTTTGTTTCTGGATGACATAGTTATTTTCATCATTCTTTCTAAATATTTCTATGTATAGTTTTAATTTATTTACATATGTGCTAAATTTAACTTTTCGTGGCCCAATGGTTAGCTGGTAGAGAATGCTTTATGCATTAAGGAACTCTTCATTTGTACCCTGTGCATTATTTTAAGTGGTTCATTAGAGATAATTAAATAATTAAAAAAGTATTAAAATAAATATGTCCTCTCATGTGTCGTACTACCAACATACTGGCATAGTTAGCTCGCTCAAGCGAGAAAATAAAATTTCTTTGGTTCTCTTTGCATGGTGTGCTGGCTTGGGATCAAACATATTTTAATCATAAAATGTTGGTATTATGAATTATTAAAGAAGAAGGAAGGTATCAGAACATACAACATACATAAAAACCATGAAACACGGAAGGAGAGTCTCCTTTCCTCCTCCATTGTTAAAACAAAATAATGTAAAAAAAATGAGGCTATGATGGCTATGGACTATGAGGCGGAGAATATTTGAAATATTAAATTTTAAAGGGATTTTTTCATAGACTAATGTAATTTTTTAATTATCATATCTGCAATACATGCCATAGTCTGTATATTGTTGACGGAATAGAAAATGACAATGACACACTGACTGACAGCTGTCCGGCAGGTTGCACTGATTGAGGGTTTCGAAAATTCGAAATATTAATTTACTTGGATTGTTTTCAACAACAATATCAATCTGCCATGGCTTCATCCATGTTTAAAATATCTTCAGCATTAATCAGCTCTTCCAAAAACCTGCGATGCATCGTGCGGCTTATGGACAAACGCGAATTTTCTACAACAAATGTCACAGCGGTAAGTTGCATAACCGGGCCCGGTCGGTTCGGTTTTATTATTTCATGTAACTTTGTTTAATATTTTGCATTAGCATGAGTTAAATAAAATGTCATTGAAGTAAAATAATCTAACTGTTTAGTAGAATATTTTCTCATTCATCATCACCATGTAAATCGTGTTAAAAACCACTTTTGTCAGCAAATATTCCTTGTTGGAAAGGTTATATTTTTTTTGCAAATCTGCACTATTTTGTCTATTTTTAAAACAGAACACTACTGCTATTAGGAGGGCAAGCTCATTAGGTCCATACGTCTTTCCTTAAGCCTACTGGTCTTTTTGTTCTTTTTCGAGAGATAAACCTTTCAATGATTGTACGGGAGTAAGGCCAACTTGAGCCCACGCATCAAGGCCACTTCATCGCTTATCCAGGGCTTGGGGGTTACTCTTAGATCTCTGTTAGAGTACTCAGTATAATGAGGCAGACTCATAGTCAGCAGCCCTAATTTTAAGCAATAAGTAATAAGTACAGCATGTTTGGTCAAGCCAGTGCATCTTACGGGTTATACCTACCAACCTAAATATAGTTTACCTTTGTTTGCCACAGATTAAATCCATTTACACAAAACAATATCACTAAAATCTTTAAACACTGTAAAAAGAGGTTATCTAGTACATGTAAAATGTGATTTTTGCTACATAAACATAAATAACAGTTATTTAGACATATGTCTTGTGGGTAATTTCTGCAACATCCGTCTATCTGTCCCTATATGTATAAGATGTAATCAAAGATTCAGAATCTGAATCTTTCAGAATTTTTCTCAAATATTGCCTGATGAATTTGAAATTTGCATCAAAGCTTTGATAATTAAATTAATAGAATACATGTTTCTCTGTTTATCTGTAATTTTACGATAAGAAAAAATATTAAATAATTAATTGTAGGTGTTTGATAGGTGTTCCTGGGTAAACTGGACTTAAAATGAATGATACATCAATGTGTGTTCTCCAATACAAATTCAGCGTTTTTGTATATTCAATGCACAAAGGGTTAAAAAATGGTAGGAAAGTGCTAACTAAAGTGAATTCAAATAATTATTGTTTAGACATGAAAACCAGTTGACACATTTTGACCAACTAGATACCTACTGTATTTTGATCTAACATTGTAGGTGTTCCTGGAAAATAATGAGGGTTGGGTTACAGGATGGGAGTTTGTTTGAATCATAGATTTATTACTCTATCTAGTATTATATCTATTGTTTGAATATTAAAATTTCAATAGAAAATAATAATAATAATATAATTTTATAATTGCAACAAATGTTTACAGTTGAAAGGGTCATAAAAATTTTAGTTTACCTTTTTTTTTGTCATTTTAGATTTTATCTTTTGTGAACCCTTACTGTCTAATAGTTAACTACTTAAATTGCTGAAGTAAAAAACCATTCTGCGTCTAAGATCCCTACCGCTGATAAAAAAGCTGAACAGATTTTCATAAATTGAACTGAACCATTTCGATCATCATCATCACGTCAGCTTTAAAACAAAAAAAAAACCGCACCATAATCGGTTCATTCGTATAGGAGCAGGAGCTACGATGCCACAGACACACACACACGTCAAACTTATACCTCCCTCTTTTTGTGTCTGGCCACAGAATTATAGTACAAGTAGTCTGGGGTTAAAAATATAGAATATAAATATTGTATAGGTACGAAACTTTGTTATGTTTTATTCCACGCTAGCGAAGCTGCGGGCGTCCATTTTGAATTAGATTTCCATTTGATATACATATTTACTATAATAGCAAAGCACAGTCTCCTTACTTCAAATGACAAAGAATCAAATCGACCGTTTATGTGGGTAGTTTAACATATTTTTTTATTTTTCCGGACTAATCTAAGTTTCCGGACAGTAGGTTCATCTGGGTTAATTTAAGCTAGGAACAATCCATACTTCCCAAATATTTCAACCCATAATATACGAGAAGTTGCTATCTAGCAAAGTAAGTGCATAGTTATACTTTATATTTAAGTGAGGTTGCT
>DWTT01000126.1:0-20504 GCA_018250895.1 Carterocephalus mandan | reverse complement strand
AATAACAGATATTTTACATAAAATCTATTATCTATAAGTTTTTTTCTTATTATCATTGCCCATAACCATTCAGTGTCTTAACTTGCTGACTTGTTATGGAACGAACCGCATAGCTATAAGCATAATATGCCGGCCTCGAGATGGTCTTTCCAGTGTCTAGTCTACAGAGTACTACGGCAGTGACCGCAGTCTGCGAATGCAAAAGGTTATTTGAAGGCCATACGTGAGCTGGTCGCTCGAGCATTTTGCGTACGTTAAAAAAAGAAGAAAGACACGCCGGTGGTTGCGTCGTAAGCTACTCGTATCTTGTTGCTAAGCGCTCAAATGAGGATAGTTTTTATACATAGCAAACAGGAGCAAACAAGAATGCTAACACCATGCCAAGTTACAAACATACTGGGAGAATTTAATTTAGTTAGTATAGGATGTAAACAGCAACATTAGTTGGACATTTATTGTATTAGTTGCTCTATAAAGTAGGGACTGTTAGTGACAGTAGGTAAATCCTGTTAGTCCATTGAGGATGTTTTTAGAAAAAGTTACTTAATACTTGATTTCTTTTTCAGATAAACCAGATTACGTCATGGATTGACGGCAGCTTCGTGTATAGTACGAGCGAGGCGTGGGTGAATGCAATGAGGTCATTTCAGGTGCCCCCCAGCAGCCAGGCCTGCCTCTTTATGTACATCCCTATACATTTATACTAATACATTTCAACTTATTATCTATCATATCTTATATCTTCTATTGATTTACAGTGGTACCTACTGGTCAGTAAATTTTTTTATCACATTTTTTTTGTATGACGTCACTAAAAACTAAAAATTTCTGCGAGACAATATATATGCCAATGCAGATATTACGTCTGTTTGTACCTATTATAATATTAACAATGGTAAATCAATGTATTCGTACGAAAAAAAGAAAAACTTTATTTAAACCTATAATGTAATTATGTACTACATGTAAAAACACGTGAATCAGACACAATAGAACAAAACGTCTTTATACGTTCACTGTCCGCGAATGCATTAAGAGCAGTTGTTTCGTGGTTCCCACACACATCAAACTTAGTGAAACTAGCACATAAAGTTATTGCAACTGTAATTAAAATTTGTAAGCTCATACGTATCACTTCAAGTAAGTATCCAAGGTGTGACTTCGCTATCAAGATGCGTGACTTCGTATAATTAAGCACATAAAACACACCTTGGCTGCACGCTGCAATTTACTCGTATACGAGTATGTAAGGCGACTCACGCACTGAAACGAGAATCAATCATTTATTTTCAAGTATAATATTAATTGAAGCGTCCATAGCCCACTGGCTCCTGTCGATCTATGTAATTATCCGAGTTAAACAACGACGGGCACAGTTAGTTGGTTTGTGGATTGGTGACCGTTCATGGGCGCTTCCGTGCTTCGGAGGGTTACCATAATTTAAATAGCTAATTAGTGTACTTATAGAGAGGGCTAAGGTTAAGTTACGAGTATGTTGAGATTGTAGAACTAATGAAAATCAGGTGATCTGTCCACCACATTACCATCTACTATCAAACAAATACCACTAAACATTAGTCCTCATAAATTGTAGTTCGTCTTATATTTTCTTAAAGAATTTCTCATACTTGTTACGAATCTTGCACATTACATTGTACCTAAACCAAGGACTCCAATATAATTATTCAAAACCTTATAATTATATTTTGGTATTCTAGTTATATTTACGAGTATGTTGTGCGCGCCGCCTAAGGTATCGTCAAACTTTACGTACTCGTACCTATACCAGTAAACCGTAAATTTGTATCATGAGCAGTGATTTATTTAATAACGCGTAACAAATTAGATGCCAACCATTCATAGCCTAGTAAACTGACTTCATTTATCATGTTCAGCATAGCATTATTAGGAATGTACGGAACTCTATAAATATAAAAAAATTTATCAACAACAACTACTACATATTACAACACTACTTTTGTATGTTCAATATTTTAAGGTCATCTAGACTGAATTGATACACAAGCAAGACCCAATAAAATGCTGAATATTGTAGTCTATTGCCTTTTTTGTAACAGAATCCTCGTAACAGATGACGGCATTATTGTTTTAAAACTATTCCATAACATTAAACTTATTTGGGTCGTGATCATTAAATCCTAAGAATTCAAAATCATTTAACACACAACCACATTCCCCATTCGAATCAATATTTTTTTTGTAATTATTGTAAGTACATGTACCGTAATAAAGACATACCTACATTTAAGTCAACGAGTAAGTTTTATTCGTTGTAACTGAGCAACAAAACTAATAGATAAAATTATGAAAAGTCCATTCTTTTCTTTTATTAAAATCAAGTACCTATATAGTGACCACTTACCATCAGGTGGCCCGGCCCGTATGTCTGTTTGTCAGTCTATATTCATAAAATAAAGAAACCTATTTATTAATTTACAGAATGGAAGCCTCGCAAGCGAAGGAGGCATGCCGCTGCGCAATACAAAGCGCGTGCCGCTTTTCAACAACCCCGTGCCTCATTACATGCGCATGCTTAGTCCAGAGAGACTTTTCTGTAAGTTTTGTTTTAACCTCCATCAGAAGATTCATCGGTGGTTAATAATTCGACATGATACTACTGTGGTCTGGCTACGCACTTGAATTACTTACCATGGGGCATGCACCAATGACTTTTGTGTAGTAAGTACGTAATAAGTGCGTTTTAAATAACCAACCGTAATTAAATTACCTCGTCTATCAGTGAACGAAAACATTAAGGGAAACCTACATGCCTGAGAGGAGGACCATACTCTTCTCCAGTTCGTGTAAGCTTCGCCAGAGTGTTTGGCCATACTCTCTTTGGAACCAGACCGACTCTCCTCATTTTGAGACCTGTGCTGATTAGTGCGAAGTAGGAAGACAGCTTCTCTCTCTTTTCCGTGGTGGTTCCGATTGATTCCGTAATATTGGAATTGTTAAGCAATATAAATATATCTGGCGTCGGAACTGCCTCTTTATTAGATCTGGATTGTTCCGTATGAAATATGCACCTTGTGACGCCGGATTTATCTCGAGCACGTCTGCCTTAAATTATACACTGAACATTTTTCATTTGTGAATAGATAAGCCTTAAATGAGGAATCTATAAATGATTCTTTTAAAAAGCTTGATACGAGTATATTCAAAATTATTTTACATGTATGTTGGAACTATTCCAGTACTCGGCGACCCCCGCACCAACCAGAACCCGGCGATGGTGACCTTCGGCATCCTGCTGCTGCGCTGGCACAACGTGATCGCGGCGCGCGTGCACCGCCAGCACCCGGACTGGAGCGACGAGCAGCTGTTCCAGCGGGCCAGGAGGATCGTCATTGCTAGCTTGCAGGTGATGCTTTTACCTTGTACCGACTAATAACGTTTTTGGATGAGCTCTCACAAAACGATCATTTTGTATCATTGCTCCCGAGAGCTAAGAGGATCGTCATGCCTAGCTTGCAGATTACCTTTCTGTTGTAATCTTAACGATATAACGAATCTTACCTAAAGATATGTAATAAAACAAAATACAGTTGAAAAATCCGGTTTCTATAATCTTTGTCATCATGTTCAGCGAAGTAAAATATCGATACCGCGCAATTATCAGGCGATTTTATCAACAATCTTAAGCAACTTAAGAGTTAAGGTGCTCGACCATCGACATTCCTTAACATGTTTTTACCTAATTAAAATGAGTAAGAATGCTTGCAGCCGTGACTTTTAAACATGACATTAAAATACTTCTCTCCTTAATCCACAGAACATTATCCTGTACGAGTACGTGCCAGCATTCCTGGGAACGCCGTTGCCGCCATACACGGGATACCGGGCAGATGTGGCTCCGGGAGTGACGCACGCGTTCGCAGTGGCCGCTTTCAGGTTCGGCCACACACTCGTGCCGCCCGCAATCCTGCTGCGAGACCGCAACTGCAGATACAGCCGGGCTCCTGGGGGCCATGACGCTATAAGGCTATGTCAAACCTGGTGGGATGGGAACGTAAGTTCAATAGTACACAAACAAAATATGTAATTATATATTATGCTTCTCATTCCTGTAGTTACTAGACGGGCAAAACGATCAATAAGTAGATATAAATCACTTTCAATAATATTCCTCTTATTGAAAGTCATTAAATTTTAAAGCAGCAAGAAACTATACCTACCGTTTTATTTTATACTTGTATCCTTTCTTGTTTGCCGGGCTGTCTGGAAGAAATTGCTCAAAGCAATAAGACAGCCTTTTGCAAAACTTCTTTTTCCTTTTTGTTTTCTTTTTGTTCATTCTGGTGCAATAAATGATATTGTATTGTATTGCATTGCTATGCAAGAAACTATGTTTAAATTCAGAATATCTTGATAATTGAGTCTATTCATTGCATACTGTACGTTATCCAAATCATTTTCATTATAGGATGTAATATCTCAAGTCCCTATCGAAGAAGTCCTCATGGGCATGGCATCTCAGCTATCGGAACGAGAGGACGCCCTACTTTGTTCTGACGTCCGCGACAACCTCTTTGGTCCGATGGAGTTCTCCAGACGAGACCTCGGCGCTTTGAACATTATGCGTGGCCGGGATAACGGACTACCCGACTATAATACTGCCAGGTTAGTTTTTTCCTTACAGTCTTTCAATCACTAGTAAAAAATATTGTGTGAATTGTATAGCCCTTTACAAAAACATCGTTTATAAACGTATTTGTTTTTATTTACAGAGAATATTATGGTTTGCATAAAATAAAAACATTTAATGAAATAAATCCCCAGCTTTTTGAAGATAACCCTGATTTACTACATAAATTGATTCAAGCTTACGAGGGAAGACTCGATAACATTGATGTTTATATTGGTGAGTAAAAAGATTAGTGATTTCCAAAATGTCGCGGCAGTACATGAGATAATCTTAATTTAAACTTATTTCAATATTTTAATTCCCGTAACAAATTTTCAGGAGGAATGCTTGAATCGACCGGTCACCCCGGAGAGCTTTTCAGAGCTATTATTATTGATCAATTCACTAGAATTCGTGATGCTGACAGATTCTGGTTTGAACATGAAGGAAATGGGTAAGCCAAAATAGTCATGTTATGCCACAAAAATTCTATGTAAGAGAAATGCATTTAGGATCTATTTAAAAATGGTATTTTTGTTTGTTTACAATTAAATAAAAACTCGATTTTACAGCATCTTCACGCTAGCTGAAATCGAAGAGCTACGCCGAATCACAATGTGGGACATAATAGTGAACAGTACGGCTGTAGGGCCGAACGATATCCAGAGAGACGTCTTCCACTGGAGGGAGGGTGACCCGTGCCCGCAGCCGTACCAGCTCAACGCGTCTAAGCTACCACCTTGTAAATATTTAAGAGGATACGACTATTTTGAGGTATACTTGAATTTCGCTTGTTGTTCATACATAAATTATATTTATTTAAACGGAATGCTTCAAGAAATTTGTCAAACGTTTTACTCAAAGATGAAAAATCCCCATTGGTACGCTTAGTATAAATGCATCTGACCACTTATTATCAGAGGGTTTGTATGCCTGTTTTCATTGTAAATGTCATAAAAATCTTTTGAATTGATAATTTCACTGGAAATTATTTTTGAGATGAGATTCTGATGATCCGAGATTCTGAATCTGAAATTCTCATGACAACATGAGATTTAAAGCAAAAAATATGTTTTCCAATAAGATCTCTAAAGAATCAATTTTTATAGGGTAACGAGTTCGCCTATATCTACACATGTGTGATTCTGTCATTCGTGCCGATACTGTGCGCTGGCGCCGGTTACGGAGTCATCAAGTTGCAAAACAGCCGGCGAAGAAAACTGAAAATACAGCAGGAACATATCAAAAACTCGCAGCACAAAGGTGATGCATGCTCTTACTAACTTGTTTCTTCAAAGGAGATGCCAAAACATTCATGTATAGCGTCATGCAGCTTACAGCATCCAATTCGTGGGTTCTTAATATCATAATCCAAATAATTTTTAACAATCATCTAGTGACCGACACGACCATCTCATTAACATGAAACCTTCGTCAGTTAAGAACCAAGTACACAGTAGGTCTGCTACGAAAGTTGATTTTTGTGCCTTCGTTAAACTCGGACCGTTTTTATTCGCAACTTGTATCTTTCTAGGCTCAGTGGACAAGATGGTATGTCGTGAATGGGTCCACGCCTCGTACAAGAGGCTGGTGAAGCTGCGCATGGGCCCCGAGCCAGCCCTGCACGTCACGGACCGCAAGGGTGACAAGCTGCGCACCTTGCCGATGGACCATACGGAGCAGCTGACAGTTTTGGAAAGCCAGGTATGTACATCCCCCAAGTCTTTGTTTTTATGGATACAAGATAGCAAACGAGCTTGCAGCACCAACCATACGCTGCCGCCCATGACAACTGTGACTGACTTTGAACAAGACTCAATTAGGGACTGGGATGGATAGTAGAGTAGTTGAGAGAGTTAATTAGAACATTAGTTGGTCAGTTCGTTAGTAGGTACTGGGGACTGTTAGTAGGAGTCTCGTTCTAAGTCAGTCACAGATCTGTTGCTACCCTTGAGGACTAAGATGGTCGCTTATAGAAGAAGTGTAACCGGGAACCACATCTTTCCAACGGGGCCATAATTCCTTTAAAAACAATTATTACACTTCTCCGATGCAAGTTGGTATCTGCAATTGGTGAATAATCATGCTTAATGAGAGTGAATCATGTACATAATGCATACCTACGCCGTAAAATATCTCTTAACTTTTAATATTCGTCTCATCTCTTTAATAATGTTATGTCATCTTTCTCGCAGGAATCACGCTCCAACAAGCGACCTCTGGTTCTGATCCGCGCGCCACGAGAACATGACCTTGTGCTGGAAATGGACTCGGTTGCATCTCGTCGGAAATTCCTCGTCAAACTCGATACGTTCCTATCTCAGCATAAGAAGGCTTTGAATCTTACACAAGTAGGTTTTTGTGTTGTTCTTTAAATATCAAATATTCGAAAATTAACGCCTCAAAAAATCTACGACTACCCTACATTTTATAATGTGTGTTGTCTCTGTTTTATAAAAAAGTATTGGGTGGAGCCGAGTTTTAAAAAGTAATCTTTAAAATGTTCATTTATTAGTTATGATAACATATTCGTATAATATTAAATCCAGGGTCACCGAGATCAAATTTTGGCTTCAGCAGAGACAAGGGAACGGCGGCAGCGCAAGTTGGAGCACTTCTTCAGGGAAGCGTATGCGATTACATTCGGCCTCGCGCCGGGAGAGAAGCGGAGGAGGTCTGAAGACGCTGACCCGGAAGTATGGATTACTTTCAACCACAACTTTCTTTGTCTCACCGTTGGGCAAGGGTCTCCTCTCGGAACGGAAGGAGTTAGGCTTTAGTCCTGCACGCTAGCCAAGTATGGATTCGCCGACTTCACATGTCTTCGAGAACATTATGGAGTACTCTCAGGCATGCAGGTTTCCTCACGGTGTTTCCTTCAGCGTTCCTAAATAAGCGTTCTTAAATCGCACGTAACGTAGAAAAGTCATTGATTGGTGCGTGTCGCTTGGATTTGAATCCTGACCGCTCGAATGAGAGGCGAAGTTCAATAGGGCACGAATATTAAAAATTCACGGACTTATCGTATTAGTTGTATAATTAATTCATATATAATTGATAAAATCTATTTGTTCACAGTCGATAGTAATGAGAACATCATTGTCTAAATGCGAGTTTGCGAGTGCACTGGGAATGAAAGCCGATGCTGTATTTGTTAAGAAGATGTTTAACATAGTCGACAAGGATGGTGATGGGAGAATATCTTTTCAGGTGAGGATAGTAATTGACAATATTCTATCAGTGAAGCGCGATGATTCTATCATTATTTTAATTGATAAGTCACACTTATGTCGTTGTTGAAGTTCGTGTACGAGTGAAATCTAAATGGATATATTTTTTGTAACCATGGAAAATTATAATGCTGTTATGAATGTTAATTTTAATGTCCAGAGTTTGACATAATATAAGTAGATACACAATTTACTTAATAAATTTAATTTTTTATTTTTCGTCCCTCGGTTGCATATCTTAATTTTAAAATAATTGAAGCGTACTTGTGTTTTTAGGAATTCCTGGACACGGTAGTGCTTTTTTCCCGAGGCGCGACCGATGACAAGTTGCGTATTATATTCGACATGTGCGACAACGACCGTAACGGAGTTATCGACAAGGGCGAGCTAAGTGAGATGCTGCGCTCTCTGGTGGAGATCGCTAGAACCACGTCGCTGAGAGACGAGCACGTTACAGAGCTCATTGATGGCATGTTCTCTGTAAGTATCCTTAGGGCCTGCACCTACTGGCAGCGCGGCAGGGCTAGGGATTTTTATGCGACGAATAGAAATATAACTTAATAGTATGACAGTAAATTGAAATTTCAATGAATGGTTAACATAGGTACAAAAAGAAAGCTACGGTATGCTTTGGCATGCCTATTGGCAGCCTTCGGAATGCCTCGGACGGAAGCTTTTCGTCACATATACCTATCCCTAAACCTAAAGACATTCAGGTATTCAGAGGTATTCATTCAGTGCGTCCTATCAATAATGACGTACGCAGATTCCAGAAACATGGACACTTACAGTGGGGTTGGGTCATAAGATTAAAGTCCAGTACAAAAATTATATTTCCAGGATGCAGGTCTTCAACACAAGGATCACCTCACTTATTCTGACTTCAAGCTCATGATGAAGGAATACAAAGGTGAATTTGTAGCTATTGGCTTAGATTGTAAGGGAGCAAAACAAAATTTCTTAGACACTTCTACCAATGTAGCCAGAATGACTAGTTTCCAACTCGAACCATCAATGGAACAATCGAGGTAAGTCGTTAACTCTACTCTATTTTTTGATATAGATTAGTTATGAATTGTGAGAAATATATTTCTCAATTAGAAAAATGGTAGGAAGCCTCTGTATTGCTACGAATTTACTCTGGCATGTGGGTTAACGAAATTACAGGTTAATTCAAATAAAAACTCACAAAGGTTAAATTTTATATCAGTATATTGTATGGGGCAAGTTTCGTTGTTCCTACTATATTTTTCTATTTAGGTGTCCTACTTCATTAGATAGTAAGGATACCTTGTTAGAAAAATATGTAGTAGATGCAGATATATAAAAAACATGGTTGTTTATTTTAATCCAAGATTCTTTACCACAAAATTAAAATCTTTTCAGACATTGGTTGCTTCTCAAATGGGATTATCTAGTCACCTTCCTCGAAGAGAACCGACAGAATATATTCTACCTCTTCGTATTCTATGTAGTCACCATTGGTTTGTTTGTGGAGAGATTCGCGCATTACTCTTTTATGTCCGAACATTTGGACCTACGACATATAATGGGCGTCGGTATTGCTATCACTAGGGGATCAGCTGCGTCGCTGTCATTCTGCTACAGCTTACTGCTGTTAACTATGTCGAGGAATCTGTTGACCAAGCTCAAGGTAATTGTAAAATGTTCTAATGATAGATTTAACCAAGCTACTGGAGTGCATTAGAATGTTACTTCCATAATTTTACCTATAAGTAGATGAATGTTACTGTTTAGATATTTACACTTTAAGCAAAATTTACAATCTTTTTATTTTTTATTGCGAGAAAAAACTTTGCCAACGTCGAAAATAGGTAATACAATAATACAAAAAATAAATAGGTAGTGAAGGAGTAATTGTTAATATTGGATTTTTCTCAGGAATTCAGCATCCAGCAATATATACCATTGGATTCAAGTATACAGTTCCATAAGATAGTAGCCTGTACCGCTTTATTCTTCTCTCTTCTACATACGGCCGGCCATATGGTGAATTTCTACCATGTTTCTACACAACCAGTGGAGAATTTACGATGCTTGACTAAGGAAGTCCACTTTACATCAGACTTCAGACCTGGAATCACTTACTGGGTTTTCCAAACAATAACAGGTAAATTATCATTACTTAAACATTCACGATATTCCCAAAGTGGCCCTCAAGAATACAGTTTAGTTTATATAGCTGCATCCCATAGACATCCCACTGCTGGGCACGAGTTTCCCCCGTAGATAAATCTGTGGGAGTGTCGAATGGTCTCAAGCCACCTGAAGGTCTTCAACACTTCATACAACCGTGACCGATGGATAAACGTGGTCTCCAAAGCAAGTTATCGCCCATGAAATTTTTGCCACTATCGGTCACCCATCCACAAACCGACCACGCTCGTCACCACGTCGTTGCTTAACTCTGTCGATCACATTGAATCGATTGGACTATGGACTTTCTTCTATCTACCTCATATTTTTCAATATCTTCATCACCTCTTCCTCCTTCACCGTTTCCTGTTTATACCACACACCCTCACCACCAACCTACCTGATAATCTCATTTTCTATTCAAAGGAAGGCATCAAATCTAATTATTCTCGTCACTTTTTACTATAGAGAAATTTAGTAGCTCAAACGCTACGCTTATGCATATTCTTCCTACATATAGTTATCATTTGCATTCGCCGCACGTACTGCTGTACGCACTCACGTGGCTCACATGATCTGAACTATACCACGACGCTTCTGAACCATATTCTTGGGACTATCATTTATAGAAGTTCTTACTTCCAGGCGTGACAGGCGTGCTTCTGTTCATAATAATGTGCATAATGTTCATATTCGCACACCCGGTGATCCGGAAGCGCGCGTACCCGTGGTTCTGGCGCGCGCACTCTCTGTACGTGCTGCTGTACGCGCTCTGCCTCGTGCACGGGCTGGCGCGGCTCACGGGGGCGCCACGCTTCTGGATATTCTTCCTGGGACCCGCTATTATTTATATTATGGACAAGGTACCGGCAGTTTATAATAATAGAGTACTTAGCTAAAGAAAAATATTGTAACATCATAACGTTTAAGTATTTTCCTTTGTCTTATGTATAAAATAAATCTTCCTTATTGGATAAAGAAAGTTGTTGGGTATTTTTGAAAAATTGATGGGTGATGTTTGTGACCTTTTATTGTTGCTTAATTGAGAAGTCAATAAAACAACATTTATTCAGTAAAAGTGTATCCGGAGTAAGTTACTAGTATTTATTTTCATATGAGGATAATAATTAATAAAATATTTACCTACTTTACAGGTTGTTTCACTACGAACAGAATACTTAGCGCTAGACGTACTTGAGACGGAAATGCTGCCATCGGACGTCATAAAAATTAAATTCTACAGACCACCTAATCTTAAATACTTGTCAGGCAAGTTGCATTATCTATTTTTGAACACGGATTTTCAAATGACCTTAATTCTATATACGTGTTAATAAACTATCTCAATAAGGTCAATTTACCTCTTAGCATATTTTTATAGTATCAAACATACTTAAGATTCTTACTTAAATGTTCATAAAATCTCGTTAGCTACAATTGATCAGCGAACGTATTCTTTATTCCATCTCCCCGTAACCCTCGTTCTAAGAAAACTGGTAACATATCTTATAATGATTACAACGATTAATACGAGTACATAGTTGGTTTCACATCAACAGGACAGTGGGTACGACTAGCATGCACTGCTTTCAAGAAGGAAGAGTTCCACTCGTTCACTCTGACGTCTGCGCCGCACGAGAACTTCCTCTCCTGCCACATCAAGGCGCAGGGCCCGTGGACGTGGAAACTGAGGAATTACTTCGATCCGTGCAACTATAACCCTGAAAATCAACCAAAAATCAGGTCAGCTTTACAGTTTAGTTTGTCAAAACTAATATTCACCCTCTAGTGCGTTGCAATCCGGCATCAGAGTTTCAAAGTGCATATTTTTATGCCAATTCTGTATAAAAATTTTTAGCGGCCAATGAATTATCTGAAACATCGGAAATACCGTTTCAATTTAATTGTCCTCATAAGCGTAGTAGTACATATTAAAACATAACTTGTTTTTGAAAATATATAAAACCTCAACAACATTACGTAATTATTTTACTATAATAAGATAAAATCTTACTTTTTTTAAGTACAAACATTCATGATAGAGAAACAGTTCCACATTTAAAATAAATCCACTGTTAGTTCTAAATTAAACTATTATCTCGTTGGAAAGTGATTTAAATGCAAATTATGAACATAAGAGTGCTCTTGGTAATTAAAATAAATTATACCAACATAATTAGCATTGACATTCCATAACTCCTAAATATTCAAATTTAGTGTTAACTTCAACCATGAAATGTTAAATAACTGTATATTTTACAGTAAATGGTAAAAAAATAAAATAACTGCAAAATAATGTTATTTTAAGAAAGTTAGATGATACGCTAAAAACAGAAACAGCTATAAAGTCTATAAATAGTTACTTTTTTTACCATATTATAACATATCACTTAATGAGTCTGCCATACTTGTATTTAATTGCAAAAGTAAAATTTCTAAGGCTTTTTTCTTACTATTTTAGGATCCAAGGTCCATTCGGAGGTGGTAATCAGGACTGGTACAAATTCGAAGTGGCTGTCATGGTAGGGGGCGGTATTGGTGTTACCCCATACGCATCCATCCTCAACGACCTCGTCTTTGGAACCTCCACTAACAGATACTCAGGAGTGGCTTGTAAGAAGGTACGAATAATAAAATAACTCAACATTCAGTTAGTTATTTTCCTGAATGAAATCGGTGGTTTTGTATTCAATCTTAATTATATTTTATCATCTTGTTTGTTAAACAATCTATGATACATTTTTAAAATTACTTTTTTGTTGATTTTGCTTTGTAACGAGTACAATTCGTGCGAAAACTATCATTGGGATAGTTTTCGCCTATTTTAAAAGTTTTAAAAACTTCACTGTATGTATGTATGTATGTCCTGGAATCTTGCAATCAATATTTCACCCACTTCCACTGAAGCTATCGAGCTGAAATTTGGCACATACTTGGTTCCGATGACAATGCACGAAAATAAAAAAAAATAAAAAACAGGGCAAGCTAAATAAAACCGTTTAAAAATAAAACGCTCTTTTAAACAAAAAAAAAACCTTAATTGTTATTTATAGGCTAATTTTCTTTGTTTCCGCAGGTGTATTTCTTATGGATTTGCCCTTCACACAAACACTTCGAGTGGTTCATTGACGTACTTCGCGATGTGGAACGCAAGGACGTCACAAATGTAC
This sequence comes from Carterocephalus mandan, assembly GCA_018250895.1. NCBI lineage: Eukaryota > Metazoa > Arthropoda > Insecta > Lepidoptera > Hesperiidae > Carterocephalus > Carterocephalus mandan. The sequence continues at coordinate 7,299 of DWTT01000126.1, read as the reverse complement.
TAGAGATCCACATCTTCATTACGCAGTTCTTCCACAAGTTTGATCTGCGGACCACCATGTTGGTACGTACTCGGTTATTAGCCAATATTAACGTGACGCACGCTGCCTAAAGACTCAAGATATTGCACTATACATACATGCGAATAAACGCATTACTTTGAAATAGTAGCTATAGAAGTTTTTCAAGCCGACAAACAGCGGATGAGGTACTCGATGTTAGCTTTACATATATAAGAAAATCATATGTGACAATAAACTCGATTTTCGTTGTAACCAAACATACAAACAACCTTCAACGTTTATGTCAATCCAGATTTTCCAGATATTGATTAGGACTTTTTTGCAGTACATCTGCGAGAATCACTTCCAGCGACTCTCGCGGACGTCCATGTTCACGGGGCTGAAGGCCATCAACCACTTCGGAAGGCCCGACATGTCCTCCTTCCTCAAGTTTGTACAGAAGAAACATAGCTATGTAAGTAACCCTGATATACGTTATAAGCTCACGTACTATTTATTCTTGATAAGAATTGTCATAGAATTTAAATATTCAAATATAAGATACCGTTCTATCCAGCAAACAGAAAATTAGAATATTTTTTATAAACGTACCAAACTACCATGTTCCAAATAATGGCAAATTATATTTCACGCAGAAACAGAAGGTTGGTTGGGTTTTTTGTCGATATGTCAAGTAATTAGTTTGATATCTAATAACAACATGACTAGACCGATATTGATTCGATTTTATTTTCAGGTCTCAAAAATAGGCGTATTTTCGTGCGGGCCGCGGCCGCTGACCAAGTCCATAATGTCGGCGTGCGAGCAGGTGAACCGCACTCGCCGCCTGCCCTACTTCATACATCACTTCGAAAACTTCGGATAAACAGCCAAGCGCACCTAAACTGCACTGCCTTTATAGGAAAACACCATATACGAGTAGCGAATATTTGTCTAGTTAGACGTACATATCTAAAATTTGTCGATGGACAATTTGAGGTTGAAAATAAATACTGCTTTTGTTAGACAGTTTTATTGGATTATTTAGCTCTATAGTTCACTTCAACGTTGCTTTTATTTTGTTACTAATATTATGATGAGCTGTATTCCTAGTTCTAAGATATTACTCGAACTACTTCGAACTAATCAAGTTCATTCAGTACCTACTACATCGATAGAATGTTAATCTGTTAATTCTCAGATTCATACGTTCAGATTCAGCCTGTAAGATTAATAAAAAAGAGGTTGATTGATTCCCTTCGGGCAGATTAATTAGATAGAAAGTCAAACACTCAATTACTTTCAATTTTTACATTTGACCTAAGACCTCAAGTAAGACCTTAAAAAATAATGTAATTGCACCAATTAGTTAACTTATTTATTAATTAAGCCCGAGATTGTAAACTTTTATGTTATTATTTCATTTGCAATAATTTAGTACAAATTATTTCAAATATGCATTACATTCAGTACAAAAACCTAATTATTAGAATTGTTTGTTATACTCAATGCGACGTGTTAATGCCGATTTGATTTTGTATAGCCAAGTTTTAAAGGTAAAGTCAAAGTTTGTGTAAATAAAATAGATGTAAATAAGTATCGATTTTATTATAATATTTTATTGCTTTGTAAATAGGTTTTAATAAAAAAATTGTTTCCAAGTTGAGTTTTTTAATCGTATTCGAAGTTTTATCTGGCAACTATAATCGTAAAATAATTATAGTTCAAGCACAAAGGGTTTTCTCATTTATTAGTTCCATATCTAAGCAAAACAATGTTTATAGCATAATGATCGTTCCCAAACCTTCGGATTCATACTTGGATTATTTATGGTCCGTAATTCGAGTATAGTAGCTCTTAATTATAAAGTAAGAGGCAAAGACACTAGCCTTGCACACCGTCACAGAGAACGTGCTACTAAATAAAGTGGTTCAAAGTACAATTGGCTTGTAAAATCAAATGTTAATGTTATAGTTGGCTAGTATTATTATACTAGTACCATCTGTCTATAAACATAAAAGTGACATCTTAACCTCTGTCTTTAAATACTTTATGTCGTAAAAGTGAAGTACTTCAACTTCGAAATTATATTAATGCGTTTCCAACGTGAATTTGTACATTTTATGGCTACATTAGCCATCCATGATAAATTCAATTCATTCATAATTATGTTTTATAGGCTTAACTTAATTCAGACCAAAGCCTAGGAAGCTTAATATAAGTAGGTATGCAGGTACTTGACATATCGACAAATTAAATGACGAAATACAATTATATATTACGTAAATACGTAGCTATCATTAGCGCAAATTTAGCGAGAAGTGATATTTATCATGGATGTTGACACAGGGTTGCTACCTTCGCTAACCTCAAAATTTCTTGTGAGTTAGACGTTGACATTTGAAGCCAAATGTTAGAAGGTATGATAGTTTAGGAACTTCCCAAATAATACATGTACTCGTAAGTATTGTCTATATCGAGATGCTGTCTGGCCAGCTATTGTTCGGGCTGCGTATGTTTTTTTCAAAAACCTAAATGTCAACCCTAACCGATGTTGAATATGCAATTTAAAACGTGACCGAGTCCTACAGAGAATCAACAAATCACTCCTTAGAGTAATTAAGGCCGCATATAACGCGATGTGCATTTACATTATTTTAAATTGCACCTTCATACATAAATTGCTTGACTGTAAGTACTCCGCTCATAAAATAAATTACTCATAAGTACCACAAGTACCCAAAATAAAACTCATACCTTTCCACATATTTCATTTACCTCACTTTCGAGGTAAATGAAATAATACTTTATCCAGGGGGTTTTATTACAATCTATTTAGTATTTTTATTCTGAAGAATTATAATATTCGTATAAATTGATTATAAGGAGTTCCCAAGAAAAATATTAGTTATGATTAATTTGAAACTGGTCGCTATAAACTCTAAATATAAACGCTAAATTAATCACTATCTACAACCAAACAATCGCATCACTTAAGTACCGATAGCATAAAAAGATAAAGGGGTGTGCCCTAACTTACGAGTATAATGTTTTCTAACTTTTCCTATTATCGACGAGTTGCAACGACATTGTGCTCATTCATTTCATCACTTAAATTATAACTATCACCTCTTCATTAAAGTGAGAAGGCTAAATTTAATATTATACAACATTATATCGCAATTCAGTAGGTTTTATAATAGTGAACAAACAATAGTAGCTTTATTACTATCAAATTCCAACTTGACCTTTCTCTTACATAAAGGACTTTGAATAGGATAAAGGGTCACGATTCAATTGAATGAAACTATCAATAGTCTATCGTAGAAACAACAGTGGAAAGAAGTTTCACCACCTCGTCAATGTTGTTTCGTATTACAATTACAAAACTAAACGCCTTTATCTTTTCTAAAACTTATGAAAGATCTGCTGACTACTGATTCGTCACGAGCTCCCAATTTCTATTTCTAGACTACATTTACTGAAGAGTTATCGATTGCAATGTCATTTAGATAGCTATGCCAGTTATGGTAGTATATTTCTACTAGGCTTTGGTACTATTCATCAATGACGGCGCGGTGGCGTGGATGTAAAAGATCCTGACTGCCGAACCGTAGGTCTGGGGTTCGAATCCGAGCCGAGTTAGATATCGTATTTGGTAGATAAATATTTTATTCGGGTCATAGATGTTAAATATTTATGTTTTGGGCCTACCGCGGGGTGTGGGTTTGTAGAGTTTATTTCAATGATAGTGGATGGCTTTAGTCTCCCTCTGCGCTACTATGAAAGATACAAATTTGTAATAGTTTTCAAATTTGGAACAGCTTCATCACCATGTAATTTAAACATATCCGCTACAATGTGGGTACCACACACCTGTGCGTTATGCTATGTAACAAATAAACTATTTATAACACAAGACAGCCTTATAATGATGATCAGTATGGAAGCCGTCACCTGCGAAATCCGAATAAAAACGTGAAGATACAACACTTGCCGGATACCAAGTGCGTTTACAACCTTGAAGGTTTGTGTTGTGTACTTTTGTTCACTAATACTAAGTAAAGTGTTTACTAGACGTATTAATCTTCATCCGATATAGTTTAATCTCCATGCCTGGTATATGCATATGAGTTATTTGAGGGCTCATATGTGATCCAGTGTAAAGAACCACCCAATACTACCCAGTACACAAAAACTTAAGCAAGAATACGTGAAATGGTTTGCTTGGGTAATTCGGGTATATCCTCGACTAATACGTCGTACCGCAGTAGGCGGGATTGCAGAAACGCACCAACCGCAAAGCAACAACAATCATGTCAAGAGATGTAAACGTCATTTTTCACATTGTGGCGATTTCACAGTTGTGAACTTCGCCCCTCACTGACATCTACAGGGCGTTGCGAAACACATATAGGTAATTGTAGCGAACGTTTTCACAGGCTATGTATAAATGTCTCAGCTTCAGTGCAGCTAACACGCATTGATGATTTGTTGATAAAAGTATATCTACTTATACCTAAGTTATATTTTCCTTAAATGGGTCAAATTATTTTTTTAAGGAAAATTGAGTGGACTCCAGCAAGCAAAAGACGCTGTAAAAAAGTAGTTTAACACGCCTAATACTTATTTTTATATTAAAAACAGTTTTAAAATACCAGCTATCTTGACCGCTTCTAAAATTCTTCAATCTATGAAATTACGATAAGCACTTTATAATTTACAAAACGTCTTGCTATGTAACAAAAAATAATTTGCTATGTAAAAAAACAGCTTAAAAGATAAGTTAAAATGTACCTCCTTTCGTGTTTCATGAAATGTACTCAACAACCATTTTTTATCTACCTCAATAAAATAAATCATTAGAATTGTATACACCTAATCTAATCATTACTTCATATACTGTACTAAAATCTGATTCTTGTTAATTTTACATTCGTATTTTACTAAAGCAATTAACAGAAATTATTATATCGTTCATTTGCGCTCTCGTGACTTGGACCAATAACTTGACCTTAACCGAAATAACTGCAGTAATACAATTTATATATAAACAACCAACGAATCAACATAATGGTCACGTCAGCTTTTTTACACGTTAAGTACATCAACAAAGGTCACTTAAGATATAGAACCTCTACCGCTTTCTATCAATATGTTGTTTCATATTATTATGTGGTTATCACTTACATTACAAATTCGTCTAAACAGGTACTCTGGAATACTCTAATTTAAACCATTACTCATCATGTCACTGTTATACAAAACCATAATCGAGAAAGACAAACCATAGGAAAAATTGGCTTTGCGTGTTAGAACAGTTTTGGTAACTTTTTATATTTTAACCACATCAAATGACACAAAGGTTATGGAAACATTAAGCCTTTTTTATTTTGCATATTTTTTAATTATATATTTCATTTTATTTAAAATAAAAAAATAGAATACCATGAACAAGAATTATAAGTAAGAGTCTTGTTCAATGTAAGTGTTGAATACCATTCAGGACTACGATAAAAAGTACGACTGAAATACATCTTTGTAACCGAAGCACGTCTACATTAATTTTCTGAAGATTTCATAAATTCAATGCGTTTCAATCTGCTTTCTAAAACACTTATATGTTTCTAAACCTAATCAGAAGCCCATACTCAGCCACTTTCCTTGAGAACCATGGTTTACTGATGAGTTTCAACCAACCAACCTGCAATACTCCAGGAGTCTACAACATGAACCTTTAATTTTAAGAGTAACTACCATAGTAAATAATATAATAATAAATAATAAATGTCCAGTTTATGATGGTGATGATGATATCAAAGTCAATGTTATGTTAGTGTTGATAATCCACGCACGCGTAACTCAAAATGTAACCTAGACCTTTTTTGATCGCCATATAAAAATATTCTCCAAAGAGTAATTACTAAGTAATACTATGGCTAAACATTACTCATTGAGAAAATTGCAATATGGTCAATAGTGTGCCAATGCGGGGTTATAACGGCGATGATTATGCAGCCTATTCTTAAATTTTAACCCATTTAGAGCTTTTCTTTTATTTATTTGCATGTATGTATATTTATTTCTTGTATGTATACATATTTGTTGTATGTAGCTCCCATTAAAAGGTCATATTCAAACATTGTGTTCTCATGCCTGACGAGGTAACGGCAAAATACTTAAGCCTCAGGGTAGAAAGCCACGTTATATTATCAACTGTATTCATCAACAAAATACGATAGATATAAAGAACTTATAATATAAGAAGGAATTTAACTAAATGTAACTAAAGGAATAATACAGATTTAATTTATAGTGGTATTACTGTGAAAATCTTTGCAGTCTATCAGAATTTAGTGATTTTTTTTCCAATAAATCATTATCATATCATATTCGTAGCAAATAATATACCTGTTTAGGTCGATAGCTGTCCTTATGAACCTATTCTTACACCAAGAATTAATTATTGACTAGGAATCTAAGAAATTATAGAGGGATTTTTAATAAACTAGGTCAGAAATCAAAAATATTTTCGGTAGAACCAAAAACCTCCACGATCTTATCAAAGAAAGAATAAGTAACGGTTTCAGTTCAGTTACTTTAGCTCCATGTAAGAATGTTGAAAAATTATCATCTGAGCAACAGTTAGAGGTCAAGGTTTTTGATAGCCTATGATAGTTTGAAACATAGCAGTACAGCCTTATGCTGACGTAAGTATATGACATTCCCCATATCACCAACTACCCAGAGGCCGGGAACAAACACGTTTTCCATTTGAAACCTGAACCCAGACAAACACCCGTTTTCAAACGTGCCCGTGTTCATAGGTGACGGTGACGTGACCAGGTCGCTTTCTGCTTGCTCGCTAGAGTGAAATTCATTCAATATTTATGCATTGAACATCCATCACTTACTACCGTAACGTTACCGTAAGATATCAGGAATAGACAAATCGTAATAAAACATACCTAATTATGGAGAGGGCGGGCGGGCGTTCTGCTCGGGTGCGCGTGCGCACATCCTCATTTTCTTGTCATAATTGCGCCGACAAGGAAGAATATAAATTAGAAAGAAGTGTGCGATAACTTTATTAAGTATCTTAGTAATCTTCTGAAATAATTTAACCCATAAATTTTCAATGTCCTAAAAACATAATTAAAATCACAACTAAAATATTATCGTTCATTGTATACATATTGATAGTTCATGTATAGATATAATTGTAGCGTCCATAGCCCAACGGCTCGCGTCGATTCAATGTGATCGAAAGAGTTAAGCAACGACGGGCGCGGTCGGTTT
>DWTT01000125.1:0-20539 GCA_018250895.1 Carterocephalus mandan | reverse complement strand
CAAGGACTAATCTACCCCAAAAAATAAGAGCCCACCAAACGGCGCAAATACCAGGTCATAAAATCCCAAAAAAAAAAAAATATCTATTTGTATCTTACTCTCTTATTATATTGATTAAGCGTCATTATCTTTTTTTTCCCTCTCTATTTAATTGACTCTCACAGTCTCACTTCTTGTGCATGTCATTATCATTTTATCAAAACATCAGTGACAAATAAAAATTAATGTCAATTAACAATGTCGTTGATTGTCAAGTCAAAGTCAAGTCATATCCATATCCCTATCTCTTTTCCCAGCTGTCTCTGCCGGTTATTTTTAGGTTAAAATTCTAAAATAAATTCAAGAAACCAGCGGCGGTACATACTTTGTTAAGTAGGTTATTTTAAAATACCAACGTGCGCCAATTTATTAAATGTTCATTAAAATTGCGCATATAAATTATTAGAGATATAAGTTGCTTGTTCATTGTGATTCCATTGTTTACCCAGGGTTATGAAACAATAGATCTTCTCTGCCGCCTCCGAGCGTCAGTTCATTGTGAGCCATGTCCGGTGATGTACAGCCAAGAAAACGCAAAGACAAGAAGCGTAAGAAAGGTAAATAACGGACACCTGTGATATAATTTTCCTACTAGTTCCTAGATTTAATTTAATCATATCCGTTTTTCCATAGATAAATTATTAGTTTCATTACTTTTTGGGTAAAGTTAAGACTCTAAACCATGAACTAAACCATGTGCACAAAATGGCCCATTTAGTATTAGTATCCTTTTAATGTAATTAAAAAAACTGTTGGTCTGTCCTGAGTGAAGCACACTCCCATTAAGTATGTAGTTTTAAGATAATCCTCATAGTGCATTTAGGATATCATTTATTATTGTAGGTTAAAGTTCATGTTCATAATGTGATGACAAAAATAAAAATAATTTGCTGCTAATGTCTAATGTAGTGTTTAAATAATGTCAACTAATAAGTATTTTTAAGCTGCATAATTTAGATAATAACTTTAGCATATATACATTTTTTTATACATTAATTACTGACTGCACTGACTTATGTGACTGCAAAGCAAGAGGTCTTGGGTACGAACCCTCATTAGGGCAAAATATTAATGGGTTTTGCTTGAAATTATCAGTTTTTGCCTTTTAGTTAGTTTGTTTAGCACTATGCTCACCATGCCTCCCATCTCTCTCCTTACCTTAACATGACTGATGAAAAATGGGCAGCACACTCCTCTGACTATCCCTTTGGGAAATACTTAAATACTCACACAGGTTTCTAATTAAAGAAAGATTTTATTATCACTTTATGTATGCCAATTGTGATGGACCCTCCCTATGAATTTTCCTTGGATATTACAGATGATCTTGGAGTGGAAGAGCACCGAGGCACAGCTGCCACCTTTGGTGAGGGTGATGTCATGATGCACTCCCATCAAGACCATGGCACTGGCGGACACTGGTGTGCAAAGATCATTTTCTTCTCACTCCTGGCAGTTCTTGTCACTCTTATTGGTTTGATTATATTAGAAAACAGAGGCCTCACAGAATGTAAGTATTACATGTTTTGTATAGGCCTTACTATATAGGTCACATTAATAAAATCACTAAAATGATTACCTCTATCCTGAATGATACAGCAAACAACAATCAAACAAATCTTTCCTATGATATAAACGATTAGGAAGAATTATGAAAATTAGATTTATTAGATTACGAAGAATCTAAGAGAAAAAAAAAGAAAGAGATTTTTACCATAAAATTTCTTTCTCTGGTTTACAATGTTGTCTTCATACTGTATGAATCATACAGTTCATACACTAAAAACTGCCATCTTGAATATCTTTGCCATAATCAATTTAATATACTTTCCAGTGGAAGCCAATCAAGTGGAAACTCAATATTCTGGTATACTTGATGGCTGGATAGAGGAGGCTCCTGACGATGATCATCATGATGAGCATACGCTCGAATTGAAACATCATGTGAGTATAAAGAATCTAATGTGGGACATGAGAATAAATTTACAATCTGAAAATGAATCCTAGAGAAAATAACTTTTAAGCTATTTTCTGAGACATTTTTCAACCCCAAAAAGATTTTTTATCAATAGAATTAGACATTAGTTCTTTTCACCAAGCAACTCATGTGAATTTGTATTCCAAGATATCAGACTCATAAAATAACTTGCAAAATTCCACCCATAACAGAGTTATAATTAAAATTAAACAAATTAAAACTAATGTACCATACATTAGTTTTGTTGTAGCTTGTCAGTTTAAACTGTATTTTGATGCATATCCATTCCCCAATATTGATTTAGTTGCAGTTATAAACAATAATAGAGAAAAGAATATCTTGTGTGGTCCAAGCTGTCTATACCCACAAATCCCACAATACATAAGGGCTTGTAGTAATATTGAATTTGTTTTGTTTATATTCCTCATTATTATTTTAAATGTTTAGTCTTTTCTAGGGTTACTTAAAGGTAAAATATCCCATTAATAAAATATTCCTTACACTTTAAAGTGCATGTTCGATGACATGTTGCAAAACATTAGTGTCATGTTCATTCAAATAACATTTTACTTTGTTGAAGGAATATAAGATTACATTCATTCATGAATCTGTTCATAAATTATTTAGCTTATAATAATTGCAAGTATTAAAAGTAGACTTGGTTTTTTATAGAACACTAATCTAGCCATCTTGGTTTTTTTTTTTGTGATTTCTGGTATCCACCTTATTCTCACCATCACATTGGGTTGGCTGGTAGAGAATGCCGCCAGGCATTAATTCCATTAATGAAAATGAAAATATATAATTTGAAAAGGTATATTTGTACGTAGGTGGAATCACTGCTGAAGGTGGATCGCAGTGAGGGTAACTTAAAAAGAGATGCATTCATATTTAATTTTTGAATAGGCTACAATTAGGATTTAAAATTACTTTTGGCTAACTAAACATAGGAACATGATGACGAACTCGAATTGGAACATGACGAAGAAATTGAAAATCAAGAAAATAATGATGGTCATGATGATGAGATTCTTGATGAAGATGAAGCTGGTCCCGACGATGATAACGAAAACGACGAAGAGGATGTACTGTCAAATGATATAGAACAAGATGACGATGATGATGATGAAAATGATGAAGACGAAGATGAAATGTCAAGTGATGAAAACCAACAAGTGAATGACGAACAAGACGACGAAGGTGATGACGATAACGATGAAGACGAGGATGATGACGATAATAATCAAGACGAAGATGTAATTGAAGAAGTAAATATCAGATACTGAATAAACTAATATAATGAATGCCTTAAGTAACAGGCGAAAGGTGTATTGCATGACGTTGGCATTCTCTGACATAGAATATTCACATAATTTACTCTCTTGAGTATACTCGTATCAAATAATAATTAGTCAAGCTTTTGTATCAAAAACTTCAATATGTACTCCTTTATATTGCCATCTAACAGCTTAATTGCTTTATTATATAGATTCTCAAATTATGCTTAATATTACGCATGAAATATTTTTAAACTTATTGTGAATAGAACATTTGTTCTTAAATCAAACAGACTAGATATGATAAACGTGAAGATGATGATGATGATGACGAGGATGATAACGACGGAGACAGTGACATTGACCATGACGATGATGATGATGATAACCGCGGTGATGAAAGTAGAGAAGAAGCTGGCAATTACAACGAACTTAAAGATGACGAAGAGGATGATGATGATGATGAAAAAGACAACAAGCAGAGTGTTGAAAACGAATACGATGATAATTATGATGATGACAGCCATTACCAACAGGATGATGAGGTGCAGATATAGTGATGTGAAATGTGTGACAGCAAATTAATTTAGCTACATAATAATCATTGTTATAATCATGAGTGATTGGCAACTAACAAAAATTAGGAGAAACTTTCTAAAGTAACCAATTTTTTTTTGTAACAGCTACGGAAAACAAGGCTTGACGGTAAATTTTCCGTCTGGGCCAGTTTTTAATCCAGCCTTAATAAAAATTTTGAATGAATGAGTAGTAGTAAAACTGATGAGGCTTAGATAGGATCAAGATAAGTCTTAAAATGCGTTTTATCGTTGTTTTTCATATTTTTAACTTAGTAAATGCTTTTTATAGAACAACTTTATTCTTTTAGATTGACTATCTGGTGTCTTTGTGTTTATAATAACTTTTTAGGTAAATATATTGTATTATTTTGAAACAGCAAATGTTGTTAAATATGCTTTAAAAATGCTCACCAAAACAGATTTGATAAAAAAAATGCTGTTATTAATAATCATTATTGAATATACTTGTGCAGTAATTATTAGCAAAGCACTGAACTCACCTAGAAAGAATGTTGTTTGCATTATAACCCGCTTTAATCTACATCCTGCTTTAACTGGAATGTAACATTAAAGTTAAATTCATTATATCTATGCCATTTTCTAAAATATAGCCAGTTTTTTTTTTTACATCCGATAGTTAAAATTAGATGTAACATGATCATGACCATGAAAATTAGGGTCATGGACCCTATTTTTTTTTTTAAATTGAAACTCTTTTATGTTACGATAAATACTCGCAGAAAAAGTTACGTTAAGTTAACGTCAGCGTGTACATTGTTATGAATCTCGATATAAAATGGCAAAGATAATAATAAAAATTAGCAAAAGCTTGTAGGCAGTATTTAAACAGTATCCGTGGTAATCAGGATGATGAGGAACACGAAGAAGATCATGAAGAGGTAGAAGCAGAAGTGGAGAAGATAGAGAAGGAAGTTTCAGACGAAGATGCTGCGCTGCCGCATCTGCCGCTCCCTGACGTCGAAGGTAGTAATTTATATACTGTTTATGAGAACTATATCTTAGTATTCGATTTCATAGCCAATAGGTCATCATCACAATATTTTCCCCCTTTTTATTAAAAAAATAATAAACATCTTTTTTAGTTTATTGAATTTCAGTTCCAAAATAATAATATCTGTCTAATCTGTCAATCACGATCGCTAGTGGCAAAATTTCTGTACTGCCGTGCTACGGAGGGCACTTTAAGGCGGGACCGACGTCCCAGTTGTTTTCAATGGTAAAAACAACCGTTAAGCCTTGTCGAGGACCTTCGTGTTGCTTGAGAACATGCGATACTGGATTGACCACAAACCCCTCCACCAATCCGCATTGGAGCAGCGTGGTGGAGTAGGTATGCTCTAGTCCTCCCGCTAGTGTCTATGGAGATTGATGGGAGATTTAGCCCAGCAGTGGGACGATCATGGGTTGCAGCAATTTGTCAAGAACACCACCTTATCGTTACTTTGCTTTAACGTATTTTTCTACTTACTACATTAATTTTAAACAGATACGTCGGTGGAAGCCATGAGCGCCGACGAGGATGAAGCCGATGGTCAGGATTACCTGGAGGCGGATGAGCTGGACGAACCCGCTGTGGAGCGCATTGCGCCGCCGCCGCCGGGGCAGCCTTATGCGGAGGTGATATGATAAAGATTGGAAAATTTAATTCATTAGCATGAATGTGTATTAGGTTGAGGCAGCCCTACGTGGAGTTGAGTATGGGAATACTCAGTAGCATGATGCGACAGGAAGAGCGAAACGCCATAAACATGGCATGTCTACATTACCTATAATCGATAATTCGGCGCAAATCTGGCGATGACGTGTTAACTATATATGACGTATAACTATGACTATATTAAAACAATGCTACGCGTGAATTAGCCACACATATTATTTATTTATTTAATATTTTATGTACATACTTTTCAGCATAAAATACAAATAGAGTAACAAAGCATGTAAATGGTACAAGGGTATATTATACATACATATTTAGTTGCACAGTTGAACTGGTCGTGCAAGGGGCTTAATAAATTCGCTCTAATTTAAAATTATGTAGCCATAGTCTTAGTCCTAGCCGCGCTGCTTGCGACAGCTTAAACTGGTTATTGAACTCAATCAAGGATGATGAAACCAGTGAGTCAAAATTATGTCCGATCCGTAATAAAGCTGTTATACCTACACCGGTTTCACCGGCTCTTGGGTGGATGTCGGCTAGTTGCAAAATTGCTTGCCGGTTTCCAAGATTTGGAGGGCTCATTAATTCGTCGTTGCTGGCTGTAAGATAACGTGGTTTATCCATTTGGGAGGCATTCATGCGGCCTAAAAACTTCCGACAAATTGGTTGGCCAGTAACTACCACCGGAGCAGCTAGTGTTCTCAGTCTTAAGAATATAACCGTGCCTGCGGGGTAGCCGTTAATGGGCCATGGTCGTTTGCAACATTGAAATCGTTCGGCAGATCGAAGAGGAGCAGGTGTCCACGGAGATCCCTCGGGACACGCTGGCAGAAGAGGAGGAGTACGAGCGCCAACAGGAGCAGTTGCGACAGCAGGAGGAGCAGTCGTCGTCGCACAGTAAGTGACTTAGTTCATGTCACTATTATATCGCTATAATGAGATTTGGCACGCACAATGAAGGACTAAAAATAAGCACATACATACTAGGGATGTTGCGGACCCACTTTTTTCCACATCCGCGAATGCGGATGCGGATGACCTACTGACTTCTAAATGGATATCTACTAATCAATAATTGTGGTATTAATTAACCTACGACGACTTAGTAGCTGTGCAGCCGGATAGGTAATCAGAAAGATCGCTTAGCGAAAACAAAAAGTAATAACGCGAGCGCCCGATTGGCTCATAATCTGATTTCTATTAAGTAAAACGGTGAAAACGCTAGCCAGTATTTAATATTAATATTACTAGTACGTATTAACCTAATACTAGTACCTAATAATAGTTTACCTAACCTTTGTATACATTAAGAAATCAACATATCATACAAAGTTTGTACGTTGTACGAGATTTTTGATGAATACTAACTGCCTTGCTATGCTTTCATTTGTATGTCATAAACAGTAACTATAATTTACTAACATGATGGCTTTACGAGGGATGTTCAATGTATACTCGGTATCGTGAAGGTTTGGTTAGATGTAGAATGTGGATAATATGGATAATGAAATCATCTGATGTTAAGGTAAAGTATGAAAAAAATCTAATACTTATCTTCCTAATTTGCTCCCTTGGTATTCGTGAAGCAACGTTAATTCCTTAACGGATGCGACGCTACCCGCTATGACCGAATTATGATGACGTTGAAACGACACATAAAAAGTGTTAATCGACACTTTTTAATAACAAGAACTTTTTTAGAACAAATATGACAAAATGTAGCAAAGCATTAACGTAACGTGCAGTACAATAAACAACGTATGATGAAAATCAGAATCTCGTTTGAGCGTCGCAAGAAAACCTGAAGAGATAAACCTTAATCACCTCATATCGGCGAGAAAAGAAGAGATAATCTTAACGACGACGAAGAGTGGAATAAAAAAAAACATATAAAGGAATATGGAAAGACTTCAAAATTAATATGTGATTCATGGTATCGCCATGGATTATGGACCATCTAACCAAGTAATTGAATATAAACCTTGAAGGGAAACCAACTAACACACATTTGGACACAATTTGGTGCAATATTCCTGGTGGCAAAAGTAAATGTAAATCGTTCAAAACCGACCGCAATACATACTCAAGACAGAAGGAAGATGTATGACCATTACAGGATAATTTAAGAACACGACACTAACCGTTACATTGTCAGATTTATACGTATACATACATATGTATCATCATCGTATCAGATGTTTTAAACAGCGTCATTTTGAGGTAGGCTGTACGCTACATTTACGCCGGTGGTTATACAGCACAATTCGAGCATGTTTACGATAGCAATAAGTCAAGATTTTAATAATGTATTAGTGAAATTATTTAACAGATATCTCATAAAAAATTCCAGTTTCCTTTAGTTTACACCACATTACCGTTTTTGTCATCAGTGCATCATGTTAATGGTACAATAGTTACATAAAATATGCGTATACCGAGAATGCATCGAACGGCACTTTTAAAATCTGTTATACCTGTAATTAAGATGCTTTTGACAGAGAGATTTTAGTTGGGACCATAAAAAGTTGCCACCATACTATTTAAAGTAAAAAAAGTGCGCCCCTAAGAATTTTGCCTTACCACTTCAATTCATATTAAAATTTCACCTGGCTATATCAACTCGGTAAAGAAAGTTAAAAACTTTCCTACTTATTATTTATCTTAGCCTTTTTTAACTTACCTTTTGATCATGAAATGTTAAATAATAATGTCAGCTGAATTTTCAGAAAACTTTCCTTAGGAATTTTCGAGCCAGTTAAAATTGCCATAAAAAAATAAATTGAGAACTCCCGTTGTCATTTTATTTAATCTGCTTTTGTGATCCCGTGTGTTTCTTTTAAATAACAATAAATTATTCTTATTCTTATACTTTAAAACAAAATCTTGTACTTCATATTATGATGGAAGCATCTGTTTAGCGTGTGTTAATTGGAAGATAAATTACCTTGTAATTATTTAGTGTATGTAATCTACGACAGTAGTAAGAGTAACAGCAGCTGCGTTTGAAAAAATTATGTAAATTATCGTATGTGACGCTCCCACACGCCGCCCACGCTCTCCCGCGCTTGCTGGCTTATTTGTGTCATCTGCAGCTGTGTCAGTGCACGTTTAGTATTAATATAGAATACTCATACTGAAAGCATGTCCTTCATAAACTTTCTAGGGCAAATCTTTGCCCAGGGTCACGAACAGTATGGAGGTAAATACAGTTTTCATGCTTCCAATTAATATCAATACAACCCTAATTTTTAATGGTTTCACGCATGTCACGTGTCCAATTTGGCTCGCGACATCACCAGCTTTCGAAATGTCCGATTTCAATTGAAATTTTCTCACAATTACAATTATATTTTACAATGCGTACAATTTTAACAGAATTTTGTGAATACTCACAGTGAAATCGGCGAACATTTAGTTCTCGTACTGCTTTGAAAGTCCATGAAAAGCGCAATGAAACTCGCAGTTGGTGAAATTTAAATGACAGTTGAGTGTCGTAGTATGAGTCTAAGCGTGTGGCGCGTGTGTTGCAGTATGGCTGAAATTGGCGGTGGGCGGCGCCCTGCTGGTCGCAACGCACGCGGTCTTGCGACGCGCCACGGCCCCTCGCGGTGCGTACTAACTATACTGCTAAAGTTAGACCTATATGCTCTAATCACTTAGGCGTTGTTACTCGGCACCTTTTCAGCAACAAGTACATGCAAGAATGCCTAGATGAGGAGTTATTCAATCAAACAAATTCATCTTACACCACTTTAGACACAAAATCTAAATATTTCTCTATATATTGTAACTTTTATAAAAACTTTGTCTTGGCGTTAAATTTTTTGTTGTAAATATTTGACTATCACGTATAAAATAACTTGAGTGGGTACTAAGCGCTGATTCCTATTCCCGTAACAGATATACCTGAAAATGAACGAGAAGAGCATGCTAGTAGGGAAGAAACTCCTTTATCTGATCGGAGAATGACTCTTCTACCAGCCGAAGCGCCCAAAGAAGTACCACCTCAAAGTTTTCAGGCGAAAGTTGAAGAAGAAGTAATTGAAAAGGCCTCATCATTAGTTAAAACTGCTCCTGTGGTAAAGCAGGAGAGCGAGGAAGTTGAAGAAGATGAGGAAGAAGTGGAAGTAAGTAGTGAAATTATGTTGGCAATCGGTTTCTGTCCTATAATCAAAATATAACGTCGGCATTGTTTGATTAGGACCAAGCAGTGCAAGTAACAAAGGACGCTGTTAACAAGGAGTTGTACAGCGATGAAGACGAGAACGAAGTCGACGAAGAAGTTGAGGAGGAAGAGGAAGTAGAAGAGAAAGTGGAAGCTCCAAAACCGGCTGCGAATGTCGCCGCTGTAAAGAAAGAGGAAGAATCTGAACCGGAAGACGTAGAGATTATCGACGATGAGCCGATAGAGGAGGAGATTGATGAAGAAATTGAGGATGAAGAGGAGATATCGGACGTGGACGATGCAGAGTTGCTGAATCGTTTGGAGGCTAAATACGGGCGCTTGCCGGAGCCCGAGCGGCCGGGACAGAGACACAGTAACCGACTCGTAGCCGTGTGCCCGCTTTTACTGTCACGACACACGCATGAGCGCAGTAACCAATTAACAATCACTGTTGGCATGACTAACTAAATGTGAGTGATAATTAACATTTATAATATTTTTTGTAATATAATAAAATTGTATCATTTGCTTCGTCTAAGAACAGTAATTTTAGTGTATTTAAAATTAATGGGTGATTTCATTTATACGATATCATCTACTGGAATCTAAATATGTACTTTGAAAATAATGGAATTACTTAGGTAGTAACTATTTTCATTACACAGGTTCATTTCATACGGTACATTAATATACATTCACACATAACATGTACAACTAGAATCGTATGTAGGTGAAATATTTTCTAAACATCATGGCGCTGTATAACTCTGACTATGGAACAGCGAGCCTCGGATTCAAATCCCGGCCTCAATTTTTCCGTAAATTTAAATTTCCGCTACGCGCAACGTGAAAGCGTTAAGTATTAAAATGATTCATATATCCTCTCCCAGAAGATGGCGGTAACAGCATAGAAGACGAGTGGCCCGGCGAGCCCAGCGACGCATTCTGGCGCGAACAGCTCAAGAAGGCCGAACAAGACCTCCGCCAGGTAACGATAGCCATAGTTTATGTATTGTCCAATGGAACGCACGTAGCCCATTGGTCGATCTGGCGTGACCGAACGTGTTAAATAAAGTCGGGCGCATCATTTAATCTCATGAAGTTTCCGTGCTTCGAAGGGCACATTAAGTCGTCGGTCCAGGTTGATGTCGATTGTAAAACAATCGTGAAGCCTAGTCGAAGACCTTTAGCTGGCTTGAAAATATTCGCCACTAGGTTGTATAAAACCTCTCCAACCAATCCAATCCGCGTTGGAGTAACATGGTGGAATGAGATCCAAGATTTTAAGAAGAGAATCAAACCGTGCAGTGCGCTGCTTAGATATGGATCTATCTGCTAGGAAAAATAATGTTGTTGATGTTGAACACAAAGGCATAAAATGTTAGCCTACATGGACAGCATAGTCGACTATATAGTCGAAGTAAAACCATTTTTAGGGTTCCGTACCCAAAGGGTAAAATGGGACCCTATTACTAAGATTTCGCTGTTCGTCTGTCACCAGACTATCTCATGAACCGTGATAGTTAGACAGTTGAAATTTTCACAGATAATATATTTGTATTTCTGTTGCCGCTATAAAAACAAATAATAAAAATTTAAGGGTCCCATACAACAGACATGATTTTTTGACATTTTTATAGACAATGGTACCTGGCCTGTATTTATACTGTGAAGCCAAGCATCAACGAAGGTTTCATAGTATGAAACCAAGCATACAGTTTTTACTTTTAGTTCTAGGGTTACAAAACCGGTGTACTCGATTCTTGAATTAAAAAAAAAATTAAGGCTTATTATAAAACTTGACATAAATTTGCTGGTGTATTCCTATTTATCCTTTGGATTTGTGTGTTTCGATGCATGATAAAAATACTGCATTCCTAGCTTTGCTTTAATTTAATAAATAAGAATACACCAACACCTTAACAGTTTTTGATTTTTACTGAAAAGCAATGTCAAGGAAAGTGCAGTAAAAATATTTTTTGGGACAATGTACAAACTAGTCCCTCCAAATATTTTTAGGATATTAGTACAATTTATCTTTAGTCAAAAATATGTAAGTACTGTTGAATCGGTAGACTATTTATCATCTAAATCAAAACCAAGCCTTATTTAAACTATGACGAATTTCCAGGAATGGCTGGACTAACGAATTTTTCCCTTTAATACTTTTCAATCCTTGCTCGTTGTGCCATTTTTCCCCGCTGCCCTCGTCCGCGTGGAGGCGGGCCGAGCGCGCCCGCACCCCGCGCCTCCCCCGCCTCCTCGCAGACGACGATCCCTTTAGTTGTATTTTATATCTAGACCTAGATTTTGGATTGTACTGATTTCACTACATTTTATCACGTACAAATTATTTAAAAGATGGTAATAACTAGAGGTTGAAAATTCCACGAACGTATGTAATCGATCGTATGTATTTTCACCTACTAGATACGTACCGAACGGACTTTGATTTACGATTAGACGGAATGCCTTGTGTGTGTAAGTAGTGTGTGTGTTTGTGTACTAACGTGCGGAGGGGGCGTTTGGAGCGTGCGCGAAGCGTTTGGAGGCCGCGGAGCTCGCGGGCAGTGCGCGTGCGCTGTGGCTGCGTGCGCGCGCGCTCGACATGCAGGCGGAGTCGCTGCGGGATAACCGCGTACTGGCGCAAGCGATCGCGGCATACCTGCTGCTGCTCAAGATGAACGAGGGGCTCTCCGACAGGAAGCTGCGCAAGATTGCGCTGCGGACCATAGACAGGATGCATTTTAGAGGTGGGTGAGATTTTCTTTTCATTAAAAACATTTAGCGCTCATACGCACGGAAGCTGCGTGAGCGCGGGCCCGAAATGCAGGCGGAGGCGCTGAGAGACAACCGCGTGCTGACACAAGCGATCGCCGCGTGCCTGCTGCTGCTCAAGATGAACGAGCGGATCTCCGACAGGAAGCTGCGCAAGATCGCGCTGTGAACCATAAACAGGATGAATTTTAGAGGTTTACGCACCTTCGCTGCGTGCACGTGCGCTTGACATGCAGACATCAAGCTGCTGCGGGACATGTGCAACAATAGACGTCCCACTGTTGGGCACGGATCTCTCCCACAGACACAGCTGCGAGAGGTCTAGTAGAGCATACGTTGGTATGCTCTACTAGATTGGTGGAGGGGTTAGTGGGTAACTCAAGTCGAATGTTCTCAACTCTTTCGGCGGTTACTTGTCATCGGCCGTATGCTGTTATTATTAGTATCAATTCGTTAGAGTTATGAATAAAATAAGTATTATAAACCGACATGTTTTTTGTTTCAGGGGCCTATCTAAATGCCGAGCCCGTATACAAACTCTTAATACGACGATTTCCGAACGATGTGACTTATCGCAATAATTTGACCATATCATTTCTAATGGCTAACAGGTATGAATTCAAATAACTGTCGTTACGATAGCAAAACTGATAAAATAGGTTGCCAAAATGTTAACTAAGTTATATTATGTCACTTTCAGAGCAGATCTGGCAAGCGATGTGCTCAAAGAAACCTTGCGTCTCTGGCCCGACGACCGATTGGCGCTCGCGCACTACGGCTTTGTACTGAAAACCGAGCAAAATAATCTGAAAGAAGCGGTCCCATACTTCCAGAAGGCCCTGGAGGGGGACGCGGGGCCGGCGAGCGAGCCCCGCTTCTACTACCACCTGGGAGACGCGCTGCTGACGCTGGGCCGGACGGACGAAGCCCGCGAGGTGCACGAGCGGGCCGCCGCGCTCGGACACTTCCTGTCGCCGGCGCAGCGCTCCTTATATAACGTCGCGCGGCTGAAGGTTACTTTAATATATAATAATAATAATAAATATCTTGGGACATTCTCACACACGGCTATCTGACCCCAATGTAGGCGAGATGTGATATGGGTGTCAGAGACTGATATACATACATAGATATCTTTAAATACATACTTAAATAGATAATATTAACATCCAGATACAGAACAAATACAAGTGTTCGTCGCACGAATATTTGCCCTGAGTGGGATTCGAACCCACGAACCCTGGCGCAACAGACCGGGTCACTACCGATTGCGCCAACGGGTCTGGCATATTTTTAAGTAAGTACATATACTAATTTATCAAGTACGATGACCTGATGGATAAGATAGGTCGCGTTTATATCGACTCGTTCCTTTAAAACGAAGACTCGGTGCCGCGGTGATGAGTGATGTATGAATATGATCAACATTAATATTTAACCGTAAGTGACTTCGGAGTAATTGGTTTGTTTACATGATTCCGCATTTATATGTAACTTTAGTAATGAATTACTTAGCTATAACATAGATTAGACTAAATAAAGTTAATTCTCATTAACTCATAGAATTAACTAACGAGCTCAGTCATCTTATTAAAATATTTGACATCGCAGAGTCAACCGTGGTGGGACGTCAAAAAGACACCGTACGCGGGGCTCGCCCGCCTGCTGGAGAGCTCGTGGCGCGAGATCCTTAAGGAAGCGGAGGCGGCGCGCGAGCTGTACGAGCAGGAGAAGGAGGGGCTGCGCGAGCGCGGCGAGTGGTCACAGCTGGACGTGTTCGTGCGCGGGCGCGAGGTGGGCGGCCGATGCGCGCGCGCGCCCGTCACGTGCGCGGCCGTGCGCAGCGAGCCCGCCGCCCTGTGCCGCCGCGGGCAGGTACACTACCGCTGCCTTTGAACATTTCACACATGGATGTGCCACTGTTGGGCGCGGTCTTCCCCACAGATACATTAGAGCATACTCCACCACACTGATGGGTTTAGTGGCCAACCCAACCCAGTGCCGAATGTTCTCAAGCCACCTGAAGGTCTTCGACAAGGTCTAGCGATATTTTTATCATTGAAAAGAACCGACCAATAGCTTATCGTGCCCTCCGAAACACGGTAGCCCATGAAATTTTGCCACTAGCGGTCACCCATCCACAAACCGACCGCATCCGTCGTTGCTTAACACTGTCGATCACAATGATTTGGCGCGAGCCACTGGGCTATGGATCCTACCTTATTCCAATTCAGACCTAAGCGGTATTCGCTACCACTCGTGGCAAAGAAAACCGAGTGGGTACGCGGTAATACTACTGTTAACACCAAAGCGGATTTCGCTACTACTGTTCACACCAAAGCGGATTAAAATATTGCGTATACGGATATAACGCGCGGCTTTCGCTCAAGTTAGAAGTTTTCGCTCCTGCGTCGCGTAGACCGGGGGAATCTGTTTCGCCAAACAAGCGAAACAGTAACGCGCCTATCGAACTCGATACTAATGTCGAAACGAAACGAAAATCACTTCATTTGATGTTATACCTTTTATAATTTGGGGCAATAAATTGTATTGTATTTCACATTAAGTTCAATAAAGACTTTTTTTGGTACTGTGCAGGTGAAGTTTAGCGCGCTGTCTGGCGGCACGCACGTGCGCGCGCACGTGGGCCCCACCAACTGCCGGCTGCGCATGCACCTCGCGCTCGCCAACACCGACCGCACCTACATCCGGGTGGACCGGGAGATCCGGTCAGTTTGTTGCCGCTTTCCACTTACAATTCGATTTACATATACATATTACCGCTTAAGAACCTGCAGCCTTAAGGTAGCATTCGGTTCTTAGCCACTGAGACGCGCGACCGCGACCATTCAACTACGCGACCATGGTCGCCTGTCGCGGGGCGACCGTTAGCTTTCCGATTCAGCGACGGCGACATCGGCCCTGCAGTTTTTATGTGGTTTTTAGGTTACGGTTGTGTTCTATTGTAGTACGATATGTCAATTACAATTTATCCGCAGCTAGGACAAAAGTTATTCAGCCGTTATTGGTGGATGAAGAAGATAAATAAAAAAAAATGGATGAAAATTGACTTAATTTTCACATCACGAGAAGATGGTTCCTTTCATAACACGACATTTAAATTATAAAGAAGATAAGTTCAATTTCGAAGTACTTCTCGCCTGCGTCGCGCGAAAGCACTGCCTCCGATACGACCGGGTCGCGGTCGCCACGCCGCTCTCTAGCCACGCCCACCGGTCGCGCGACTCGGTCGCCGGGTTTGTTTAGTACTCCATATAAATCCATACGAAGCAGTGGGTCGCGCGACCCGGTTGCGGTCGCGGTCGCGCATCGCGGGCGCTGAGAACCGAATGCTACCTTTTCTAATGCAGGCGTGAGACTTTCCTGACGTCCGTCACTCGGTGTTAGTTTTAGCGTAGACCGTAAAACAATGTAAAGAAATGTTCGAATCAATTTTATCCTCGATTCCAGGCAGTGGGAGGTGGGCAAGGTGCTGATGTTCGACGACAGCTTCGAGCACGAGGTGTGGCACAACGGCACCGGCACGCGGCTGGTGCTCATCGTGGACGTGTGGCACCCCGCGCTCACGCCGCACGAGCGCCGCACGCTGCCCGCAATCTGAGTGCTTGTTCACGTAGGTACGCGAGGGCGCGGCGGCGGGCGCGGTACACGTTCACACACACGCGAGCTCTTGTTCACATTAGCCGCCAAGCGTTTGCGCGAGTAGAAGTTCACACTGGTTGAACTTACCTGACGTCGCGAGTGAATCGCACGCTCCGCCGCTAATTCGACGTGAACGCACACAAACTTCTCACACATTTGATACTGTCGCGCGCGCTTGTCGCTAGTTTGCCCACTACTTAGACCGCACGTGCGTTTCGTACGTGAACACTTGGATATCACGTCATATGTTTGATATTTCGTGACAGCGCACGCCACCGCGCCCGCGAGTCAACGTGAACAAGGGCACGAGGTGCGGCTCTCCTGTGGCTTTAAGCGGCTGCGCCGATAACGGACGTTCTTATTGACCGCGTAGCAGTAAAACCGGGCCGTAGCCGCCTACGAAGCGGGAACTGTCGGCGCGGCTGTTTTGACCGCCTCGTACAATGGTAATATACGATTAATCTATTATTCTCGGCGAAATTGGTAATGGAATTGGACTCGTCGTGAACGTATGGGCACACCACGGGCTGCATCAAACGTTACTTGGCGTGTCAACGATTTGAATGTCATTTTGGAAATATTAGATGGAATTACACGGCCGAATTCCGTAGCAATTTTCTTCAAATGTCATCAAAAGCAATACCAAAATGACGTTAACCTTTGACTTCTGACATGTTGAATCGTGTTATTATTAGGTAAACTCCAAGAAGTATATGGCTGCTATGGCTATACTAATATCTAGCATAGCCAGAGCAAGCTTAGTCATGCAAGTCAACTATGCATTTTTGAGTTATGTATTTAGAATCTCGGCGGTAACAACTTCCACTATGTAGTCAAAGTTGTTATTCAAAAAGGATTTTATTTCATTCGCCTTATCTTCGTGTTAGTCTATGCATGCTTGCGAGCTCATGAACCAAATATATGAACGTAGTTTAAGAAATGTATATGATTAATTTGGTACCTTTTTATTGAAGATTCTCTTTTCCAACGTAACACGAATCTATTTCAACCAGCCAAGAGATGCTTTGGAAATATCATTGAATTCTTTTAAGGTTTGAACCTTAATAATTATGTTATTCACAGCTATATGTATAAACTTAATCTCAATTATTCCGCACAATATGTAATATAATATAATAAAATGAATGAGAGTAGCGTAGCTGTAAGATTATTATAAGTAATAATAAAATAAATGTAATATATTATGTGTACCCTTACTTTTATATCCAAGCATCATATTTGCATTTTTTTTAATCCATTTTTACTAACAAGACTTTAGTAAGACAGACAGTATGGTTATATGCCTCTTGTATAATAAGCTTTTGTTGTAAGGTTATATTTAATATACAGAATTATAATGCTCGATATACTGTTTTATTTAACTTTTTCACTTGTGATTATTTTCATCTTTCACCAGACTGCTCCATCGCGAATTGCTGGAGGGTTTATTGGCCAACCCAATGTCTTATGTTCTCAAGCCACCACAAGGTTTTTGACAAAGCTTTAACAGTTGAAAAGACCTACTATGGCTTAATTTACTTCGAAACAGGTAAGCGCCCTTGAAATGTTGATCACTAGCGGATGGATGGGTATCCACGTAACTGTCGGAACTGAGTAAAGCAACATTCCTATTATTGGTAATCTTCGGCGTAAAGTTAGTTTTCCTTCAGAAAAGTCTAATTATGCGAATAAATCGTTTTTTTAACATCCGTTTACATATGGTCGTAAAACTTTGTAGGGAAAAACAATTGCTCAGGTTGAAGTTAGTAGGTATTATAAATAAAATAACTATTAATTAATAAATGTATATTTGGTATAAAAGTAATTGAAAAGTTTGACTGCAACTAAAGATATCTTAATCTAATAAAGCTCGTTTTTCTTATACATAGTGGTCCTGAGAATGAGTTACTGTAATTTTGCAGTGCTATTTTTACATTTTTGTGTCTTATTTTTAATCACGTATTGTTTGAGCATTTTACTGGACTCATGCGACAACCTTAGTAGTTTTTGTCAGTCAATTTTAATAAAAATTCAGATGAATGAACATGAAATAGTCTCATGTATTTCATAAATTACGTGAATGAATTTCTTAATGCTTGTATTAAAATATTAACATAATTTATATGATATGCTGTGTACAAATAACGTGGAAGAAAAGAATTTTGATAATTTCAAAAATAGTAGTTTTTTATTCAAAGGAAAATTATTAAAATTGACTGAGATGGATTTTAAATGCAATGAATGGTACATTTGTCAAGTTCCGAGCCATGAATGATGGTCATGAATAAGGCGACCTCTCGTTATGTGCATGTACACATAGGGCAAGTTGGATGGCATTAGCTTCGATGTGGCTTTACAAGACTTGACCTATCTAACAGTTATGTTTTACATTTTATGGCGTATATTTATGTGAAATTAGCTTACTCAATATTTTCATTAAAAATACACCAAATAAGGCTCAGAACCTATCAGACGGAACATTATAAATATAGATCTCGCCAAACTTTATAGCAGCTATAAACTTACCTGCGCTGCGCATAGATCGATCTATCTGCTATAAAGTTTGACCTTAAACTACACATACAATATCAATGTATTGTAAAAATTACAGGTACAAAGTTACACAGTTTGTACCTATTTACTACATAATTATATCAAACTAAAGTAAATTACTATATCAAAATAGTCATGGAAATTGTGCAAAGCATTAAAAATCAGTAAGTATCATTTGGACGGATACATTTGGAAACCCTTGATTAAGAATGTAGTATAATTACCTTAAAAGAAATACATAAATATAAATATGTAGTTAAGTACCTGTATTAGTCACCCTAAAAATTAACCGATTTTATGATAAATAGATAAAGACCTAGAAATAGATGAGACTTATAACAAGATTCACAAAGGTACTTTACTTAGTATTGAAAAAAAAATGATAATATTAAATTATCAGTCAAGTTTCAATAACAACGAAACAAAGGAATGTGTTTTTTGTACAACAACAGTAACAAATACAGTTTAAAAGATACTTATAAAAACATCATCACCTACATAATCCAACAATTTAAATTAATAGTGATGTTAAAATTACATAAAACGAATCAAGATTCATACTCCTTAAACACTACAACAAATCCTTGCACAAAAATTGAGCTAGAAGTGAGCTTCACTGGATAGCTAAGGCACAAGAACAGAATCCATCATCCATGACCGATGACTTGGCTTAGGATTTTGATTTTATATGAATCGTCAGGGAGCTAACTCAGCAGTAACCGGCGGTTTTAACCGTGATATGATCCGAGGCTGGCTGGTAGGCAGGCGGGCCCGGCGCTTGAGGGGTGGCGCGCGCGCTGTAGGGGGGCGCGGGCGGCGGCGCCGGCCAGCCCTCCGCGTACCCGTACCCACTGTTGCCGTACGACGGCGACTCGCACTGAGACAGCGTGTCCACTCTGCTCTCGTACTGCGCCTCGTACCCGCGCCCGACGTTATCGTATGACGGCACCGCCTCGTAGTTCTTGGGCGGATCGTACCTGCTCGGCTCGTTGTACGGGCCCACCACGTCGTGGCTGGTCGTCGCGCGGGCGGCGCCCGACCTCCTTATAGTGTCATACCGATTGGTCATGATGGGTACGGACTCGGCCTGCGGTTGGGGCTCGTACGTATCCTCCGGTCGACGTTCCTCGCGATCCGGCGGGTGGTAAGAAGCAGGCCGAGCCGCGTGGAAGTTCGAGTAGGAGGAGTGCGCCGAGGTGGGGCGGGAAGGACGCGAGTCGCGCGGGAGGGAGGCATTCGACGCTAGGTACCCCGCATTCCTATACGACCGGCGTGATCTCCGCACTGAGGAACCGTTCCCACGGGACCCCGATCGCCGCTTCACCCGCCGAGGCGTCATCGGTTTTAATGAACTCTCGCTCACAGTCGTGTCGGTGGGGCTGAGTTCTATCGTGTATACTTGACGCCGCGATAATGTACTTTTGTCTGTAAACATAATAACGATATAAATTAGTTACGGAATAAACAAAGAAAAATAAAAATTCTGCTATGGGTTATTTTTTAAAATAATTTTTACAAACCCAGTTTTGTATCATATTAATATCTGTAGTAGCCTAACCCATTGTAATATAAATTATTAATTTCAGCCTTTAGCCTTCATGACAATATTTAAAGTCATAAATATTAAATCATAAAGTTATTTTGATCTTTATGTATTATAATGTTCTCCAGATGTTTCATTTCACTAATGGGAAATCAAAATGTATATACATAATGAGTTGTCTATGCCATGAACTATTGAGAAGGTCGTTTTTCAGGTGCAGAATCAGGTCATTTTTAACATGCATGCATGCATTAACTAACATACTAATAAATTATGCATTATCA
>DWTT01000124.1:0-20567 GCA_018250895.1 Carterocephalus mandan | reverse complement strand
ATATTAGATATTATAAAATTGTACCATTTGAAGTAAAAACACTTTTTTACAAATAAATATTTTTGCATTTGTATTATCTTTCCTTCTGTTAGAATACTGTAGTCATATTATCACTGTACTGTGACATCTGTGCTACGGCCGCCTGCCGAACTTTTGGCGTGTAACACATTGACAGCTCCCCGCGGATTGCCCCGCACCTCACCCCCTCAAATCGGCTCGAACGCCGAATCATAGGGCCTTAACCAAGGGAGATCTCTTTAAATTGTCTTAATCCCAGTACTGTAGGTAAAAGGATTCGATGGAATGCAAACTTATGTAATGTTTGCCAAATTAAAATGTTCATGGAAGTACCTTTGCGTCTATCATTCAGACACCTACGAGTTTGTACCCTCATAGGGTCAATCCGTGCATAAAGTCATAGCGTATAAAGTTATGGCGTACAAAGTCATGGTGTCCTACCTACCTACTACTACCTGTAAAGTCATGATGCCTCTTTATTATGGCAGCTTAACAGAACCTACGAGTGATACTGGCATAGACCGTTCTTTTCCATCGTCATATTTCTGGGAACTACGATCGGAACTACGATCTATTTTATTATATTTGGTTCAAGAACTTCTCGAATGTTCCCCCTAATCTGCTTAGTTCGCAACACGAGCCACAAACGAGGCCACGCAGCCGAGCAGCTCGTAACTATTGGTATAAAGAGCTCCGTAGACAAAGAACAGCCAAGGTGAAAGCAAAAAGCAAAGAAGTACACGCGAGATTAGTTATTAAGACGAAACAATGGCGGCAAGCGGCCCGGAGAGCCGCGCGGGGGGGGGGGAGGGCAGGCCTAGGGCACATGGCGCTCGGTTACCGGCTGGCTCGGGACTGGCATTACATGTTGTGTGACATACGTCCTCATACCTACTTTTGTTCACGGTTTCTGTCTGCTACCTAATCACAATGCTCCTCAGAAATGTTTTTCATGTAATGTTTTCCATACAAAATGAATAGTAGATACTACATAGGATTTGATTTAGTTATGTTGGTATTTCAATAAAACCGAAACTGAAACTTTATGACTCTTTTTTCATGCATAAGAGGCCTAAAAAGCTATCATTCAGGTTTCGCTACACTTTCGCATGTTCATATTTATACAATGTTAAGACAACCATTTTCAAAGAGTCGAGAAGCGACTCTATGCAACACTCGGCATGAAATCAGCACGCTCTCGGCAAGCAATCGTCGCGCAGCCGGTAGCCGGCTCGTGCGAGCCTCGCCTCGCGTTGTACTGTTCGCCACTCTAGCTAATGAGGCGCGGGTAAACATGGAACTTTTATAAACAGCCTCTCAGCAAATTGGATTATCTCTCGGCTAATTACCTTAATGGCGCCACTCACGGATAATTCTCACGTGATCACGATTAAATGTAAATATTCTTTTGTTTTAACGCTGTAATCTTGCGAATTTGACTACATAACGCAATGATTTAACCAAAAATACACCAAGTAACACAAAATATAGAATTTGAAATGTTTTCGACAATTTATTATTGTGTTCGATAGTTGAGATGTAAGGCTGATGTGCGGATGCAATCATTTAGTGACCTTATTACTTAAATGGCTTGCGTCTAATTTTTACACAAGAAGTGATTTGTTGTATCTACCATGTGGTACATATAGTAGGTACTCGTAATGGTGATTGATCCCACCTGATTTTCACATTCACGTTACCCTGGTAGGATGAATAAATCAAAACAGCACTTGAGGCACATCTCAATTACTTGTGAAGCAATGCAACAATTTATAAATTAAAAATCTTCCGCGCTTTAAGAAAAGAAAAAGATAGATCTCGGCAGTCGCAGTCGGCGCGCACCGCACGGGCGCACCTCGCCTTAATTACGGCCGACCATCTGCCAGCACCTCGCCAACCCTTCCGCCCAAATTATATAATAATAAAAGACTAATTACTCGAGAAATTCCGCCAATAAAGGCAAGACGGCGAGCCCGAAAAATAATAAAATTAATTAATTAAAAACAACCTCCGAGTTTTAAATTCTTGGGCAAGTCTTAAGGGCGATAACGGGGCCGTTCCGATTGCATTTATATTCGATTCCGACGAGCGACCAGCGAGGCGACAATCGGCCCTCGATAAATATTTGGCCAACATTTCGCGTTACAATTCGGGAACGAGAAAACTTTTTCAATTTTCACACAATACTTACAATGATCCCTGTTTTAAGAAGATTAGTGCCGATTTTAATTAAATATTCGGTAAGTTTTCTATGGACTCTCTGTCTTGGATGAGGATTTTGCGTAGCCTTATGATTCTGCGTCCACATCTAAGGAAAATGGAGTCTAAATTTGTTATAGGATATAATAATGTCACGTCCCAATAATAATACTTGAATCAGCTCAAACACACCACTAGGGAAGTTGGGAACTCATAGAGTTCTTCATATCTCGTCATAGCTCAGGTAAATATTGTTGATAAAATAATCAGCAATAATAAACCTTTGATATTGATTGATTGGTTGTACAAGTTATGAACCTTTGTTTATCTTCACAGACACAGTCACCGATCTCTTCTTTGTACCTCCCTTGTACCAATTCGCCAAACAAAACAAAAATCCACAACAGTAATCAAACCGAAAAGGGCTCCGGCATTTACTCGATTATAAAATTAAAACATCTTATTGAATAGGCGAAAGAATTGTTTGTGAGGCGACGAAGCGTCTCGGTGGGGCGGTAATCCGGAGGTGGGTCTGAATGGAACCACTGAGGCAGTGGGAGCAGTGGGAGCAGTGTACACGGCATTACCACTGGGGACGGGTTGGAAAGAATTAGTTACAACTGAGGGAGAGCGAGGCAAGTGGCTAATTAGCCTGTGGTAGACTCATACTTTACTGTTCAACGTTATGGTAAGCAGTTGATGCCACATACCAAGATGGCCGAGTGCGGGTTGAGACTTCTCTCGTCTTCACTTATTTGACTTAATGAAACTTCATTTTATTGAGATTTTAATATTAGGTACACATAATTATAAGTAAGTTTGTGCTAGAGAGAAACTCACTAATTTAATTGTAAAATCAGGCATGAATAACATAATAATAAGAAGTTTAGTAGTTGCACCTGATAAAGCTCTGAGCATACCTTAGGCATAGTCGCCTTAAATTAGTTCGGCTTCTCATCTATTGGACCTGTTCATGGTAACTGGTGAAAAGTGCGTGTAATTGCCTATTTGTTCGGTAAAATACGTCATGTAATATGCCAGACACGTGTGCGATTTTTGCGATGCTGTTCATTAAACATTCGTCTTGGCAAATTAAAAATAATAATACCCATTGTCACCTAGACAGTTTTGTGAAAATCACATTGAGCCTTACAAAGACAATGTCCGTGTCGAGGTTGTAAGGCCCCTGCCCCTTGTCTCGGAGGCACAATGGCGGCCGTAGCCGTACACGTGTACTCGCCCGTGATCGCTTCCTTCCGTTTCCTACAACACTTCTCGAACTCACGCTAACTACGACTAGGTGTTATCCGTTCGTTAAATTAGCTAGCCGCTTTCTTCAGGGTGAGTAAGGGAACCCTATTGATCTCATATGCCAATGTCTTTGGTTAAAAGCAATGTCTTTGGTTAGATACCTGAAATTTTCACAGAATGCGTGTTAATGTGGCCATTACGACGACAAATAATAAACAAGTAAAAAAGTTAGATATCAAAGGGGGTCCCCATACAAGTAACCTTAGTAAAAATCATTCGCTCTCAACCGGATCTTTAAGATATAAGTTTTAATTTGAGGAAAGTGTCGTACCAAATGTACAGTAGAAGTTTAGTAAAAATTAATTATTATGCTTAGATTAAAAATAATTATGATGTGCTAGCACACAAAATAACCCAAAGCCCACCTAGCGCTCTGCCATCTAAGCAGATCCGCCGACAAGACGCGTTCTAATTGACATTAAAACAACCGTGAACCTTTTGTTCACCGCTCTTTGATCGAAAACCTTCAACAATGATAAAGAGTTGAAAATTCGCCAAATAATAGCCGCGTCCCTCACAAGACATACAAAAACTTGGGGATCAATAATCGGGTGCAAGACTGAGCAAGAATGAACAACCTAACAACCTGTAAAGGCAATTAACGGACTTATCTTGTGAATAACGCGATCAAACGGAGCCGCGGGGAGGGGGGAAGTGGGAGAGGAGGGGGGGGGGGGTATAGTTGGAGTTGGAGCGGCCGAGAAAGAGAAATCAATCTTTGAACCGAATACCGGACAGGCGCCTTTCACCTTACGACACGACTGGGCCAAACGATAATAATGTGGTATGTTCACGTGCTTATTGTGTTGGTACTGACGCAGATGGATCAAATTACCTATGTATTTCATCTTAACTTTACTTGGCAATCTCGGAATCTATTTTTTTCTTTTTATTTTAAAAGGGTCATCAAATTCGACCAGAAGTAATACAGCATACACAATCAGTACCTGGGTGTGATTTTATATAATTTTATGAATGTTAGAGCAACATTTTAAACGGAGAATCTAGATCGGAGGTTTGCCTGCTTAGAGCAGCTTAGAGATTTATATGTAGACTTTTTTTTACAACTTAAATCTACGCAGCATATACGTAGTGTTGACGTACTAGGTAGTAAATCGTGGAAGTTATTCGCGAACAACGAAACAACCTTGCGTTTGTTTGTTTTGCGTTCGTGGTCGAGAGCAGTAAGCGTCACCAGCGGTAGCCAGCGGCGGGACTAATTTAAATATCAAAACTAATTTGTCGAGAGTGGCGCAGTTTGATTGTGGGCCGCGAGGTGAAGCATTCCTACGCCCGCCGCGCCGCCCGCCGCGCCGCCCAGGGGAGAAAAATTGAAATAAAGGGTTGAACAATCAATCTTAGACAGCTCGTGCTCGTTGGATTAAGAAATTACCAGGCGGGTATCTGAAATCCACCATCTGAAAATGGCTACTTTATTATTGACTTTAACGTAAGTTTAGTTCCTATATATCCTCGAGACTACGACTTCCAAGACGACCACAGTCCGCTCTCCTACCAAGTGGACCGATGACCAGAAGGATTTGGTCTGATTGAGGGAAGCCTTGGTCCAGCAGTAGACTATAACAGGCTGATGAATATATGATGGATTCTATACTGACTATCGAATATAATCTAATCAATAGATATTGCTCAAATCATTTTTATTACAACCGCGAGTCTATCTGGCTCTGGACAGACGGTAAAAGAGGCCGTCACGTAATTGTGGTATGGTCTTCTTCTCAGTGATATTGACTGGCAAAGGTTATATTAGTACCGGATGTACATACTACTATACGACAACTATCTACTATAAAGACTGTCTAGTATACCTATGAAAGTACTTGTATTTTAAAGACATGACAAAAATCCGGCAATTAATTCCGACACCCACTTTTTAATGACCGGATCTGCTCCTCCCGGGGGCTCCGAACGGTGCTTAATTAGCAAAAATCGAGCGACATTTCATCGCGCTGTCAAACTCCGCCAAAAATTATACTAACGCCTGAAGTTCAGTTAATTTGTTTTGCGCAAATGACCGGCCCCTAATGAGAATTAAGGTGTTTATAGAAAGGGGGGAGATTGGGGCAAAGTTCATTTCATTTCGACAATTCAGCGACGGCCGCGGCGCGGCTTTATGACTAACTGAGCCGTTACTCTCTTTGCAATACGTCACAGGCGCTACTTTCACTGTCGATTACGTTGCTATAATAACAAAGCTAAGAAATGTATGCATACCTTCAAAAACATCACTAGTAACTATTGATTGGGCTATATTTTCCACTAGTATATTTGTATTGTATATATGTATAAGGTTTTTGGTGGGGCGATACCTTAATTTACGTATATATTATGTGGTCTAATCTCAATCTAAATCCAGGTACAAATACCTTAAATAAAATACGTGATTAAATACTGCGACGTGATAATCCTTATACTCGTAATAACATTCTAGTAAGATTCCAGCGATGCATAAGCATGGAATGAATGAGGAATACCTAATCACATCTTTAACTCTAAGAAAACTGGAATCTTAGCAGCAAAAATAACCTCAAAGACGATAAGTAAACTCCAACAGGTATGGAATAATTTAAGCTCACGCTTTCTGTGCAAACAATTAGCGCAAAGAGGAGCTTCCGGCAAATATTTAAAAACTCGGACAAACAGAATAATTCATCCGTTGATTCCGAGATCTCTTCACCCTTCAAAGCGGATCTCAAGCCTGCCGCAGACCGACATTTTTACTGGATCCTTCCGCGATACGCAAGTGATGAGAGATGAGAGTTAATGTTAATTTTAATTATCTGAAATCATTAAACCATCCAACCAACACCTACTCTTGCATTTGTACCTCAAGTACAAGTCAGTTTTTCTTGGGGCTTGTTACAAGGCGAGGTAAACATCGAAAAGTAGAGCTCTGAACTATGAGCTGTAATAACGAACACACTTCTTAAAGATTAGAGGGATGAGTTCTGAGAAGGGAGACCTTGAGCCTAATTGATAGAATTAAATAAGATGCTGCTGCACAATGTCATGTGGTAATTTTCTGTCGTCGTCTTCGATGCTGGTAGAGCGATAATGGTGTAAAGGTTTGCTTGTGAGGGCAAAATAATGTTAGTATTCCATACTAACTACCTTAAGGTGGATGAGGTGCTTTAAGAAAGTGGATTTGGCTCGTTATCCAACGCGTTCATACGGTGGTAAAGCAGTGTGGCTAATACGAGTACTTCACCTCTCACTCGAGGGGGTCCGGGCTCAAATCCTAGAATGCTTGACAATGCTTCATACTGGCTTGAAGCTATTTACGTATATACCAAACCACACACGGCTGGGCTTGGCGACCCTCGCCCAGCAGTCGAGGAGCCTCCTGTCTCTTGCGCCCGCGCCGGCGACGGCAATTACCCGCCGAATCGGAATCATTGCCTCCTCTAATTAATTCTTCCCTCTTTTAATGTTCAAAAATCGCGGCCTCTAATTAGGTTTTAATTCGTTTTATTGGGCCGGTCATGAAATAATGCCGGCTCGCCGGTCGCAGGCCCGTTTTATTGCCAAACCTTTCCGATATTTCAAGTTTACTCTCCTGACGTAATAACGCCGGGCTAATTTATTCTAGGCCTCTTAGAACTAACTTTGATAACGATTTGAGTGAGGCGTATTGCCGCCGCGGTTCGGTTAATTACCAATTATATTATATTATTTATGTTGAATTCTGTTACATTTTAAGTTATTCTTGGATTCTTATGAACCTACTTACGATACGAACTACCAAAGCATATCAGATTTAAGGTAATAGTGAAAACATGAACATTAATTAAATGTTTTTTTTTTCAACTGTGCGATGATACAGCTACTAACTAAACTAATACTTCTAGTAAAGGTAGAGGTAGGCTCTACGCTCCAAGTCCCTTCAAGAATCAATCCAAAATTCAATCGCAAGCTCCATTGCAATTTCTTCCACGTACCTAAATAAAAAGTTTGATGATATTTTTTTAACAGTTTTATTTTACAAAATTGTAACATAACTACCTTCAACCTGAAAGACTAGAACAATAACGAAGGTTACGTTTATCATGAAATTTAAACTTTGAAACCTTATCAGAAACAACAACAGTTCCTATAAGAAGCTAAGAGGCGTATGATGGAACTTTCCGTTGGGCGGGCGGCGGAGGCGTGACGTCACGGCGATCGGAGGCGATTTTTTCTGGCGATTGGTAATCGGCGAAGTCATTAGGAGGCGCTTTGTTTTTTATCGGCGGTTAATGGCGCGAAAAATGTCGTTAGCGGTCGGCCGTGGCAGGTGACGACCGGAGGAATTTATCGAGCGGGGGAAACTTCTAGACTTATAAAAATTAAGAACCTACTGCGCGGAGGCCGAAAGGGCATTATCGTAACATCAACTGCCTCGCGTCTTCCTTGTAAAGGAAATCTGTGGCTAATCACGTTCTAAGTCTCACGTATATACTCTCTCTTGAAAAGTTTAAGCGTTGAAAGGCTTGGTTAAATTCAAAAAAGTTCAAGACAATTTAGAAGACACATTCCTACGTAGAAAGTTTAGTATTAGTAATACGAAATACTAAGATCCTACCTATTCAATCTGAGAACTTAGACATTTTCCTATTTACCTACATTTATGGCGGCAATAAATGGTTCGTCCCAAACAATTAATACATGTCGTAATTTTTCCACTCAACAGTATTCCGTTCGGGGACAATAAAACGGAAAGCAGCGGCTGCTCGGTCCCAGTCACCGACCAACTAAACAAAACACGTCGCTGCGAGAAGAGAGCTTAATTACATTCAAAGCAGAGATACCCCCACGCGAGTACAACTTCGCAAATTAAATATTATTTTTTCCTTTGGCATGCTCAAACTTGTCCGCGCCGAGGTTAACTAGTTACAGGCTCGGCCACCGCTTTAATATTCGCCACTGGTCGTCTACAATTGCGCTCGAACAATTTCATAACTCCGCTCCGCCTTTGAGCGCAAACTCCAGGCAAAAATAAAGAATATTAAAAAATACATCAGCTACAGCGCTGTACAAATAAACAAGCGATACAAAAAGCGCCGCCGATACAAAGGACCGCGTAATTAGATTAGTGCCGAGTCGTATTGGAGTACTTTATGCACCGGAGGAAGGATCTGCGCCTAACGGGTGCTCTCCAGCTCCAATGAGCTTTGATTCCACTTGTTCTGGAACTCGGTTCGAGAGGTCACGCAAAGGCCGCTCGAGGGCGCCGCGGACTAAACTCCGCTCCTTATCACGTTCAAAGATCCAGAGAGTTCCAATTAGGTATTGATAAGGAGAACGCTTTGCTTACGTGCACTAGCTATTTTGCAGCTAATGCTCGCCTTATCGCTCGGATGCATTAAAAATCATATTTAGGCCTTGTCGAAGACCTTCGGGTGGCTTGCGTTAGTGTTTGCTCTAGATCTTCTTTAGCTGCGGCTGCGGGAGAGCCTCCTGCCCAACAGCGGGACGCTTGGGTTAAAGCCAGCTGCCGTTTTGTTTTAACTACAACGACTGTGCAGATGTTGCAAAGTTAGCGTTGTAGCTTCTATCGTAGCGGCCATTGCTGCCGCAGTCGTTGCTGGTTTGCTTTACTATACCACAAGCCGAAATAAAAACATGCAAGCGAACATAATCAGGGAGGCTGCCAGTGTATAACTTACTCCTAAGAAGAGCTGATGCGCTTTTTATAGAAGTCCAAATAGGATACACACCATAAAAAAGGAATTTGTATATTTCGCAGCAGTGTGGACAACAACTATGGAACTGCATTAATTCTAGCTAGGCATTGTAGAGTAGGTACAGGATTCGAACCGTGAATCACTGGTGATATCTCAGCGGCGATACGGAACACGTGTCCGGCCGCCGCGCTGAGACGGAGCGCGTCGCATTCACGCGTTATGTAACATATAACATGTAGTGCTGATTAACATTTTATATGATTTGTACTTACTATGCCAATATGTATACTGTTAATTAGATTAGGATGTAGATCATACTGGATCATTGAGAATTACTAGTAGATATAATTTTATTTCAACTTCCTTGTAGGGAGTAAGGTACTTTCATCAGTCATTTACTCTTCGTTAGTTCATTTTGATTATCATTGCATTCCTATTGAGTGGGTGTACTGCAGTGTGTCCAGCGGTGGACCTCGAAAGGCTGATGGATGGATAATATAGGCGTGAGATGTTATGTCTTCATTATAACTTTTTACCAGTTATTTTTAGGTCCAATAGTTACCTAATTCACCGTGCACAAATCCAAACTGCTAGTTAGGCAGGTACTAGTGCGAATTCTAAGTTAGAAAACCCTTAATAATAATGTATCCAACCCAGGTATCTCAGTTAAGCTTGTGACTAACCTGGGTTTACAAAAACAGGTAGTCGGTAGGAGTCAAATCTAATAAAAGGTATCTATCGAGTTCCCTCATTCGCACATAGAGGGTATTAAAATAATAAATTAATTCGTTATAAAGTTACAGCTCTATCAATAAACTGAGGTTGTAATAAAATGTCATTGCATCAAGATTGCATTGTCATGATCTCCTCCGCTCGAAAGCAAGATGGCGCCGCGGGCGGCCGTCCTGCGGGATAGACTGGTGTAAAATTTGATTGCCGACCTTACTTACACCTACGTAAAATGTCGTCAGACATAAAAGTTGATCGAATTGGTGCCAATGTTTTACTAACGTCTGCGTTGTAGGTTCAAGTTGCGCTTGTTAAATATCTTAAATTTCATGAAAACGGTACACGTCATTTCTCTCCACTATCATTCAGAAAATATTCTGATCTTAGTTCAGATGAATGGGGCTGCAACTGGAATTGTTTGTTGAATGGTGTTTAGTTCAGACCACTATTTTAATCCTAAGCGTCGATCTTAACTTCTTAATTAGATACTTACTCTAGCGCAGAAAAATGTGTGCGAAACTGACGCCGTATTTGACTCATTCCTCGTTTGAAACTTTATCAACATAAGGAAACTGTGATAGTGCCTCTCATTATACTGTACTACAAAAAGAAAAACCCAATGACAAAGCATACCTGCTTGTCGGTGATGTTCTTACGTCACTATAACGTAATCGTACAGACCGCAGGGCCGCGCGAGAGGATGGCAAGACGGGATAACTGCCACTTACTGCGGTGGAAGATCGTCTACATTGATCATAATCATAATGTAACGCCGTGAGAATGACAAGGGATTGCTGCTTGTAATGATACGAGTAGTCTTAAAAACCTATATGTAGGTAATTGGTTGTTTATGAAACCTATTCGAAAATAAGTTATTTTTAATGATCGCCCGGAGCAATCCCACCGCTACTCCAGGTACGAAGTACTTGTTGTTCAATAATCATTTTAAAGTGTCCGACTAGAGTTGGTTGGTTGGTTTTTACCCTTTTTAAGTGGCGTCCATTTTAAGTCCTCGAGGGTATCAACACCGGCTTTTACAATACCTAACTTGTCCATTACTAACACCAAGTAACCAAACTTGACTGTCGGTAATAGTCCCACAAATCATGTAAAATGTTCGCATCCATATTCAGCCAGCCCACGCGGGGTATCCATCGATAGGTTATTCTGATTAGAAAACCAACTCAAACTCTTTACGAGTGTATCTCGCGTTACTGCCGCACTTGACATCAGGCTAGATTGAGTTTTTGTGTAATATGGTACCTCGCAGGCATCTGCGGCGCCCCGGGCGCCCGCCTGGCTCGGGTGGCTCGGGATGCTGCTCTCAACAATCTTCATATCTAACTGGCCATAAAGACAAATAAGATTTAAAATTACCTTTCTGTGCTGTCGTGGCGATTATAGGATTGGCAAACAAAATTTATCGCAGTCTGAACAATGACGGTTTTACGTGTGCTAAATAAGTTAAAAGCGAATGAATTTTGTTACACCATATTTTTAACATGTTACACTGATACTGTTCCAGTTCCAAGAAGTGCCCAAAGCCCGGTGGCTCGCGTCGATCGTATGTAATCGACCGAGTTCAGTCACGACGGGCGCGGTCAGTTTGTGGATGGGTAAGTGCTTCCGTGCTTCGGAGGGCACGTTAAGCCTTTGGTCCCGGGTGTTTTAAATTGTAAAAAAAAACTTCAGATGGTCGTAATTATTTCTGACATTAAAAACATTACCTACTATACTTTGAAAAACTTCGAGCACTCCACCACGTTGCTCCAATGCGGATTGGTGGAGATCCATTAGATACTGTAATATAAGTGATGTAATTGCTTTTACAATTCATTTTGTGTTGTGTTGTGTTCTTCAGGCACTTTGGAAAATCATGCATTCACGTCACCTTCGTGCTGTAGCCGTTAACACACATCAATCCTATAAAAATTCTTACTTTTACGTCGTTTTGTTCCTAAAATTCATCTACGAGTATGGCCAGGTCTGCAATGGTCGCGGCCTATCGCCCGATAACTTCTTTAGTCAACTATTGTCACAGAATTCCATGAATCGGACTAATAAGATACAATGTCGCGCCTACTCATCAGCCGTACAGATAGCCCCGTGACCCGAGGCCTACCGCTCTGCGGTAAGAACGTACTTATCATTCAGTATAAAAGTTTAAAAAGACCTAGTTCCTAACAGTAGATTAGCTAAAAACAAGTATAAAATCCTGATTTGTAAGAGAAGAGGCATGAAAACTTAAAATACTTACATAAGTTGCAATTTTTGTTTACCCATCCACAAAAGCAATTCACATTGAATTGGTTGGAGATGTAACCTCAGAATCATTCGTAGCTGCTGTGTTTAAATAGTAATCATATCTCGGGTGATCAGGGCCGAAGCTTGCCGGCAAAATGGACGTTGGGCTGAATCGTTGACAAGCATCCAGGAGAAGCTGGCATCACGCGTGTATACAGGTGTAAAAAGTGTTGGAAATATAGGAAAAAGACCATTTGCAAAGTTATATGCACTGCCCATAGATTCCAATGAACTTAACTAGGTTGTAGCTCATTCTTTCCTTCAGTTAATAGACTCTTCAGTCCATTTGGTGGGCGGTATGGTGTGCGTTTTGAGTACATTGTGCGCGTGAATAATATGCATGTTGTATTAATCAACAGTCGCAAATAAACACCCTCAAAGCTCAACATCACCAAAACAATTTTGTTTGTCTAGTGGCCGCCAGCGCGACCGCTAAACTACAGGTCCTGGGTTCGTTCCGGATCGGGCTATGTAGTAGAAGGTATAGGTTTTTCTAACATGAAATTCTTAGTAGATAGTAGCTTATTATATTCGTACAGGATACAATTGGGAGAAAAAATTACTAACATTGTGATGATGTTTGCTTTTATGAAACTAAGTAAGTTCTCGGTAAAACATTACGGCAGACAAAATTTTTTTGACTAACCATTTTCCTCTATCTCAGAAGGAATTTGCGCGCTCGCCGTCCATCGGCGTATCAGCCGCCGCGCACACCGCGCGCCAATAAAACTTATCGCGTTTTTGTTTTTACCTCGCTGATACATCTCGACCAACAACGCTGCTGCTCAATTTTCCTTAATAACAAGTAGTAGAGTTGAAAATCCCGCGGCCGGCGTCGAGGTGGTCGGCGCAATGCGAGGACAGCTGAGATGATCTAAATAGGTGGATTCGGTTTTATGAAGGTCTGATCGCGAAATTTCGTCGCGACGGCCTCGGGGACACCGGGGGGCTCTGTCCCGTGGAAGGTAACATTCCGCAATATGTACATGTGTGGTTATATGCGTATGGTTATATATTTTACATAGTATATAAAGTATAATATTGGTGTCATCATTTATCTACTTTAGTTTACATAAATAAGTCGGCGAGAAACAGTTGGATCCAAAGAGTACAAGATCGTGGCGAGAAGAGAAGCAAAATGAAGAAAAAAGATTTTTTCCTTGCGAAGCTCGAATGTACTGAACAACCTTAAAAGATTCGGGTCAAGATCTCCGAACGTATAAAATTAGTGGCCTTCTCAGTTCTCAGTATTAAAAGCTCAGCAAAGAAGCCTGCCGTGACAAGGGCCGTGGACTCACTCACCACCATCTTAATGTTGAAAAAAAATTCTCAATATTAGATGACC
Source organism: Carterocephalus mandan (assembly GCA_018250895.1). Lineage (NCBI taxonomy): Eukaryota > Metazoa > Arthropoda > Insecta > Lepidoptera > Hesperiidae > Carterocephalus > Carterocephalus mandan. The sequence goes on along the minus strand of DWTT01000124.1, from coordinate 6,977 downwards.
ACTGAATATGATCCAAATAATTATACCAGTCAGTATGTACCCCCGCTAAATTGGAACTATTATTGTCTTTATTAACTTAATCGCATATGTCCCTATGTGTTCATTTAGAAATATCCCAGACAACCTTATTTCAAAGCAGTGTTATTTGCGGTCCTCACAAAGCCACAACCCAATCCAACACGGGAGGAGCTCCGGGCGACCACAAACAATATTTCAGCGACCCTCTCGAAGTCAAAAATACATGTGAGCTTTCTTCACCAGTAACTGTTTAAAATTTATCAGCGCGATAAATCAAACGACAGTGGGTGTACGAGTACATTGACCCTCTGTTCTTGCAAGATAAGATGAATGTGCGGAGAGCAGGCGCAGGTGCGCCGCCAGCGGGCGCGGCCGCGGGTGGCCGCGGGGCCGCGGATTGCTCGCACGCACACAGGCTGACAGATCATAATCACGTCGGCTTACAATACTGGTTATATTGACGACATAAACTAAACGCAGTTTGGATGCCATATTAACATCAGCATCAGCATTCATTTACTTACGTAAGTATAAATGAGAATTCGTAAAAGAAAAAAATTCTAGGGACTATACCCTTCTGCGGCTACGAACACATTATTACATTGGAAAATAATTAATGTTTTGCTTACATCAGCTTCGCTTCTGTTTTCATTATAAATATGGTATGAGGTAAGTTGAAAAAGTTAAGATCGAGTTATCCGTGTGACACGTGTCCGCGAGCCCACAGCCCCCGGCGGCGCGCTAATTGTTGTTCACAGTTTGTTCGCAAGGTGATATTTAACGTGCCCACATTTGAATGTAAATGCGCAAGCTCCCCGTGCCCCCATCTACCTACGCACGTAATTTTCGTTTGTCCGAGTCATAACTCTCTCGACCGACGTCACATTTAAATTTTAATCGGCCGCTTCCTTCGCGAATTAGAATCACAATCGGCCGAGGCTCAGCGCTGATTAATAGGCGCGCCTAGACGCGTGTAGTTCCTATCGCGGAGGTGCGGCCCTAATGGCCATTGAAATTGAACAGAAACGTGAGTGGACAAATTGGAGCGGACCGGGTCAAGATAAGGGGCCCAAGGAAAGGGAAATGTCCATAAACAACAGGCGACTCGGTCCCAATTAATAAAGCGGCCAACACTGAAGTGGCGCAATTAATTCTGCGCCTTCGGAGATTTTAATAGTTCACATAAATCAGAGCGAGCGGCCGGTGGGTTAATCGTCGTTTAATATGCCGGCCGGGCTATCGCCGCTATCTCGCCGATACATACGGCCGCCGGCTGATAGAGCACGGTACGTGATCCGGAACCATCTTATTCGGACGGATTTTTCCTTCGTTACCTTTGGGCGTGTTTTTTATTTACTCCTTGTTATGGCGCCCAACGAGGGACCGATCGACCGAAGATGAAAGCGATACGTTAAACGGGGACATTTTGTATCGGCAAATATGAAAGTGGCGTCACTAACTTGGACGTAAACAGAAAGGATTCCTGTGCCCCAGCTGCAAGATTATTCAATTATATTTAGAACACGGGCGAGTGTTCCCAAATTCAATTCAAGCTAGACTTCAGTTCGCGTTAAGTGGTTATATCCCCTTTGCTAGTGGACAGGGCAGGGGCGCTAAACGCAAGGCGAAGGTGGGAAGGGGTGCGACACCTCGGGATATTGAATTTGCGGCGGTGGCGACTCTCAATTGTTATCTACCATTGCAAGGTCGCCGCTGAATACCCCTGGCCAGGTACTAAAGCCCTTTCTTTAAAATAGGGCTGGCCATCGAAACAATACAATTTATTTTTGTTTCAATTGTAATACGAGGTCTTGTAAATTTTGCTGAAATATACATTTTAATGACTGTTAAGTTAACATATTTACTAGACAAACTTAATAATTTATGTAGCATATCTCAGTAGATACAACCGGTTCAGTTAATAAGGACTGACAACTCATACAAATCTGAGCCCCAATTTCCAATGAACATTATTATGGGAAATTAATTAATTAATTAATTAATTAAAAGCTAAACACACACCCCCGCGGTAGGCCTGTGTTGCGAGTGGCGGACACACACAGAAAACAAAAGAATTAAACATATGCCCATGCACTGAGTGTCCGACTGCTGGATGAAAAGGACTAACTGGAGCTGGAGATCAAGAGACTTAAAATGAAAAATCTATCCCAGACAAACAGCTTGTCCACCCTACATTCTTTATATGGTGAGTCCCAACTGGAAATCGAGAAATATCAACGAATTTCCACTCCAAACTTGACTGGGCACAGGACCGCTGCAAGCTTCTCGACGAACAACTTCTCGTCGAAAGCACACCGACAGCTAGCTGAGCTTTGCAAAGATAAGAGAGAATTTGAATCCGCTCATTCTATTTCCTAGTTTAAATATAAAGTTAAACAAAACCTTAATTATTATAGCATTATATAAAATAAATCGTATATAGTTTCATGTGTGCCAGCCCTGGAGCTCGGAGCAAAGGGTGGTCATTGGTCAATTTATTTCTTGCAGGGCGCGGCGCTATCACGATTGAATTAGGCAGCGCCTGCACCGCACTGCCCCGCACTGCCCCGCACTGCCTAACAAAGGATCCTTGAAAAGTGCTCGTTAACTAATGTAAATTATCTCCTCCGATTTAATATGCCTTCTGAAAGAGGTTTCAGCTTTCGTATTTCATTGAGTGATCACTGAAAACGGCATTAGTTGGATATCTAGTGATGGGAGTAGGAGGGTTCATAGTAATTAAATTGATAAGTATAATTATTGAAACTGATGACAAAAACTGAGCTTTTTACAAAAAAAAATTTCGCTAGAGAGCGTTATTATTTTTAAATAAAAATTTCAAATCAAATATCAACTATTTCAACTGGTCATTATTTGGGCAAGTGTTATTTTTACTGCTGCGTGAAATAATGTGTCTGTGAAAAAATTCTGTTAAGAAAATTATTTTTGAATACTATCATTTCCAAAACATACCTAATCTAATTAATATTTAGGGAATTTAACAAAGTAAAAATACCACTCCTCTTTAACATGTCAAATCTACACCAACACAACCCTGTTAATATCTCAATTACTCACGGAATGGGAGGTCACAGTCCACATGTCCAGTCATAGGGTTCTTCAGGTTCTCCAAGTGCGGATGAGAGAACAACATGGAGAAACCAATGTAACCACATGTAACACACGAATCGACAGTTCATTGTACATTAATCCCGGCCTTATATCTATGCATGTGATCCTGAGCCACCTTAACACATTCATAGCTGCGAAGTTCCTACGCGCTCCCGGACTCCCAAAAAGGGAATTTGGTATTTTAATGGTGGGAATGTCCGGCTGCGCCACTCTTTGCCGGTTTATTTAAGGTTAATTTCAATGAATTGATTCGACGGTCAGCTTTAGTTCGGGAGCAGTTTATTGAGGCCGAAACGATTCCGTTTGCCGGTTTTCAACTGATTTCCTAATGACGGTAGTGGATCGGATGTTATTTTAATAGAGTTCGAATGAGCGCAAATAAAATTGACTCTCATAAGCATTGGAAATGATACGTAAATTATAAGGAGGAGAATAGTGCATCTATATGAAGAAGTGGTTAGATAATAATATACTGATGGAACTGTTCTACTGTCGGACTGAATTGAAAAGCGAATCAATGAATTATACGCGTATAGTTCTTAGGTTAGTTGATTGGAATCAATAATTATGGTTTAATGACTTACATTTTAGACTTACCTTTAGCCACGGCTGCTTTAGTCCGCCCACGTTGAATCGTTTTCCATTCAGAAAGCTACGACCTCTGCTGCGACGATGATATACAATATCAAAAGTATAGCATTTTTTGTAGGCAAGCTTTCAAACACTACCAATCAAAATCTAGCTTTGCCTGCATTTGCGCCGACCAGAATTTTAATTTAATCGATAAATCAATTAAATGGAAAATTGCCATTTTTATATTAGTAAGTACAACATGTGACTTATTCCAATCCTAAGAAATAAAAAAATAATCAACATTTTTAAAATATAGTAAGTTTACTAGCCGTTACACATTAAATTCCTACTTTGAGAAGCAGATACCTAGTTAGTTGTAGAAACTAAAGTCATTGCTGTGACTACCAATTAATTACGAAGAAAGGATGGATAAACAAAGAACCTACCAATAATTGAATGACTCGAACCCAACCCATTGCGCGTAGCTCTATCCGTAGATGTCTACGTAGATGTCTACGGTCTACGGAGTCTACGAGCGCTACGGAGGCTGTTAATTGCATTAAGCCGTCGATGAAAGGTGCTCTAACTTCGTCGCTGGAACTTTCCACTTAACTTTGCTTAACTTTCCAAGACCGCTTGACCCTCGTCGCGGCCATTAAGAAAATTCATTTCATTGTTTATGTTATAACTGCTGCGAGTGTCGCTAAGTGTTACAAGGGAGGTGGCGGGAGTGTTAGTAGTTTTGTATAAAGTGGTCGCACTTAGGTAGTGTCCTACCACTTGTTTGGGGTATGAGGAAGTGAATAAACAGTTTGTGATAGAACCTCGTTTTTTAATTGGAAGAAACCGAATTTCATTCACCAATTCGGAATGAAAGCATTGTGTCCTGTGCGTAAGGCAGATGTTGATTTATTACAGAACATAAAAAGTCTTAGCTACGCCAATAAGCATCAAACTATTATCTTATCTTATCTTATTGAGCACGCTCCACCACGCTGCTCCAAAGCGTATTGGTAACCACCAACCCAGTGTCAAATGTTCTCAAGCCAACAGAAGCTGTTTGACAAACCTTATGACATTTTGCCACCAGCGGTGGCCCATAGTGTCGACCGTGCTCGAAGTTGCTTAACTTACGTATGATTTATGCGAGCCATAGGGTTAGCTTCATTTTTCAAAGAATAGGCGCAGCAGGTTTTATATTTTACTGTTAAATACCTAAATCTGAATCATTTTAAAAATATAGAAGAAGCATTTAGAAATATCAATCAAAATTTGAACTTTCCATGTTTTGAGCATGAAAACATTACCCATAACATACATCGTCCCATGTTCGAGTTATGAACAAGGCGACTTCAAGAAAATATTCTCCATACTCATTCCCGTCGCAGCCCCATACATCAGGCTTACGCTTACGCCGCAGCGCCAGCGCGCACCCATCGAGACAAGCAATCTGCGAGCCTCGTTCGCATTCGGGAGCCGCGCCTATTCTATACACAAGAAAGCATCGCTAAGTACAAATAATCCATAATTTATTGCAACAACTAGGAACGTACGATGTCAATATCGAGATGTACTCGTAGAAGCGAACCGTTCGATCCGGCGACGCGGCCCACGTCGACGGCGGCGTTACATCAAATTATTCCGTTCCATTTTAGACGAAATGTATACAGAGCAAACATGAAAAGAGAACAAAATTAAGCATTAGAGCGGAACGCAAGGCGCGAGCGGCAGCGGGCAGCGGCGCTGTCGCGGGGGCGGGGGCGGGGGCAGGTAGAGTAATAAATCTATGGGGGCAGGGGACTTATATATTATTTTAAATTCCAAAGTTTGTTAGTGTGTGTGTTATTTAGGTATATTATGTGTAGTGTATATGTATGTTTGTTAATTCTTCACATTCAAACAGCTGAACCAATTTTGATAAAATTTGGTATGGAGGTAGCTAGTTTAACATATAGGAAATTTTATCCCGATATTGTGTTACCTTGGAATAAAAAATCAGTTTAAATATTTTTTCAGGATATATGTACTATAAGTTTAACGCAGGGAAAGCCGCGGGCAGCAGCAAGTATATTATTAACCGCTTAAACATTCGAGCCCAGGTCGGTCGCTGGTTGTACTCACAGAACATAACGTAATGTGACATGCACGATCCGAGTACGATTCCGAGTATTTTTCTATGAAATATTATGTAAGCTGGTTAGTACTCGTAGGTATGAGGACTGGGGCAGGGACTTACTCGTAGTAACGATGATCAGTGATGTTAGTGTCTAAGTCAATCTAAGTCAGTCACAGGACCTTGAGGACTAAGATGGTTGTCCTTGAAGCAGATAACCGGAAACCACACCTTTCCAACTTGGCTACAATTGATTTAAAACAATTATTACACAGTAGTTATTGTACTCGAATTAACGAAAGCAATGTAGAAAGTAATTGGTTACATAATAGGCTTTACTACCTAGCAATCACATCGGAATTCAATATGTTTCATGGTGTTTGTATTCCAATACGCATCCGGTTATTAAAAACTAACCAGAATTTAAAAATTCGAAATGGTTACCTGCCTCTAGTCAAAATTCAAATGAAAAAACATCATGTTACATTATTTCAATTTTAAATATAAGGTGTGAGTGAGTGTACGGTTTAATTGACTTTTTTGTACGTGTTATTGAATCTTATGTTAATTATAAGCACGTGATTAATACCTAGGTACCAGTGTTTACGATACAACTGCGATAAGACACCGTCATTGAGCGGAGTGGCCGCAAACATGTTTACTCGTTATCGTGCCATCGCGCCGCTATCTGCGAGCCGCGCCGTGCCGCGCCGTGCCGTGACGTCGCGCGCCGGGTCACCGAGGCTCGCTTGATCTTTACGCCAATAATTATGTACGTACTTGTGAATGCTAGTTTAGTGTTAGATGTAAATTTTGTAAATACGTCATTTGTATTATCAGTATTTTTCTAGACATGGCATGTGATATTAAGAAAATAATGTCCAACAGATTTACTCTGCAAGTAACTTGGTTAGATGACGGCATTTTGTGCGTTTGTCTGTTAGTGCTTGGTAGAAACGATTAGTGTAGGCTGGTTCTATAAATCAGATTGAATGGTTTGGTCTGAAGTAGAAGTTTCATAATAAATCATGATCTCAAAACATAACATTTTTTTTTATGGATACAAGATAGCAAACCAGCTTGCAGCACCACCCATCCGCTGCCGCCCATGACAACTGTGACTGACTTTGAACAAGACTCA
>DWTT01000123.1:0-20646 GCA_018250895.1 Carterocephalus mandan | reverse complement strand
AAAATAAATAAAAAAAAAAAAAAAAAGAGCCTACAGATCAACCTACCTACCCATGAGGTATTGTCGTTGGCCCCAAAATCCAGGCCCGTATTATTGCATTACGTTTCTTTGCCACTGCTGGGGATTGAAATTACAACTTAAAAATTATCTAAATGCGTCGCTAAATCCTTTTTTCCGTATTTATAATTTGAAAATGTTTTATTTTACCAAATCGAGGTTTTGTTAGTAATCTTTATGTAGGTATCACTAAAAAAGGTTTAACGCTTTCGTAGTGACACCCCTGAATTCGTATTTAATTTTTATTTGTACGTAGTACTGTGTTGAGTGGTGGCGAACGGTGGAGTATAATAGGAAAAGTTTCATTTGGCTAATTAAAAATAAGCCGCCTTTGGGAGCCCAGATTTTTTATAGGAATCCTTTGGTCTCTCAAGGCAGGCTTAGAAGTTATAATAAAAGCGTTCGAAATATATTAAGTACATCATTTCAATTAATATGAATTAGTTGAAAAAAAACTACGACGATCTTGTGCTTTTTCTCTGATCTTCAAAATTGAAAAAACATAACCATACAATTTCTTACCATTGGATGCATCTGTCGATCGCTTATCTTGACGTGGAAATCTTAATCACAAAATTAAAATGATTATTTGTTTTTGATATCTCTAAAGATCTTTAATTATTTTGTGAGTAGATACTTAATTATTGTGCTACCTCAAAATCGGTAAGGTTTAATGTGTGTACTTTTGTTCCGCTAGCGCAGAGCTAACGATGTTTGAAGCGCTCTCGTCTCAGATGAGACTCTTCACGCTTTTGTTGTTTGAACAAGAAACAAACTACAGACTCGCGATTAAATTTCAACGCTGATCCTCATTATGTGTTCTTCAAAAGCCGCCTTGTTTCATTGCCTTCTGAGTTTGATTTGATTTGGAAACATAAGTAGGTACCTACTGCAACCATTAGACGCATGTATAGCTCAAGGAGTTGATTCTGATCCGTTTAAAAACATGGGATAGCAGTAAAGGTATTAGGTAACAAAAACAAAACAATATGCGAACAAATATGTTATGAAAAAAAACACTGCATTTTTTGTGCCTAACTGAAGCTTGTGTCGGACATTTAAGGGTGCAATTACAATTTTTCTTATATTTGAATGTTGATTCGAGTTTTGATGTGTGAATATGATTTAGTTACAGCCACAAAATATAAAAAATATATGCCCGATAAAGTTTGATTGTTTCGTTTTACATTTATTAATAAAAACCTTGTCTCTGCAAAGGATGTTTCTTAAAATTTTGCTTTTGGGCATTAATTGTACATTGTATGTGTGTGCAAAAAATATAGTATACAATAAATATCATGGATTAAGTAGAGTGTGTGTTTATTAAGAATACCGCCTAACACTACTTTATTATAATTCAAACTGTATCAGCACAGGTCGCTTATACGGCTGCTAAGGGCCTATTTACGGTTAATGTGGAGGAGAGGCCGTTGATAACCATTAAAATAGTCGTAGATGTTCTTCCTGTTCAACTTGTCAGCTGATTATACGACCAGTCTAGAGCATTTTCTATTCAATTTCTTCGCTACGCCTACGTACCCACTCAACTTTGTAACAGCATTACTCCATAAAATACTCTGAAAGTTTTTATGCGCCGGTTTACTGCCAAACAGAGCCGTGGAGTACTGTAAAAGGCGACGATTGCGAGACAAAGCGTGATCGGATTGGTTAAATAAATAGTCTCCTTAGGCTGCTCATCAATCTTGCGTACCTACGAGCACCTACGACCAAATAAATTGTGCAAGTTTGCTCCACGGGGTTCGACGCCCGCTACCTCCAACCTCACTAAACTTTCGTCAACACGGCACTTGACAATCTAATTGTCACTCATTAGACCCGGGCGACAACTCCCGCGTCTTTTTAATTGCCCGGGTAATTTATAGACATTTCATTACAAGCTCCGTCGCTCGACCCCTTAGGACAATAAACTACGAGTATTATCTGATATCAATCACACGTATCTAGTTCCGCGCTATAGTTCAACCGAAATGCACGTTGCGACAAATCAATCATTCTGTCCGGTGTGCATGGCAGCCGAGACCAGATATTTATCATTGCACATTCGATGATACAAATACCTCGGTCGTATTGTAATCTATGACGAAAATGTTAGGTTTATCACCCGAATCTAGGTGAATGAAATATACGTCGGTGCCGGAGTTAGGAGGCAAGATATCACAGCGTTGTTTGCTATGCCGGATGGCCCGCCCCGCCTCGTCTCTTGGCATACTGCACAGTTCTATACTGCAAATCATACAGAGTTTGTCTGCGCAGGTCAACGCTCTTACCAAGTACGTTTTATGTGTTCCTGGTGTCACGACGTCATTCTAATAATAGAATAATAGGAATGCTAACATCAAGCACACTGGAATGTGCAAGTTGTCGGCTATACGCTCTGCATTTTACGGACGCATGCCGCGGAAGGCCAGCTATTGAATTTTAAACTCCAAATAAACAATAGAAAAACTTCACACCGTTAAACTAGACAATACACTGAATGATAGGTGAGCTGTGTCGCTGAGGAAATGAAAATTCTAACTTAAAAACAAACGTCACGTAGGGCTGTTAATTATATGTTTAATTAAGTTATTCAATGCAGTAACTCGTTAAACTTTCATTATTATTCGCTCTCGCAAATTGCTCATACGTGAACGAATTGTGCTCACAATCGATCTTTGTGGCGCTCGTGAGCCTTTGTTTGACTTCGACTCCGAATTCAGCGTAATTGCCTTTCAGCCTTTCATTATTCAACTTTATGCAGCCATTTACTTGCGTTATTACGAAGGGAGAGTTGCGGTAAGTGTCGTGGGTGGATGCATTAATCGTAATATGTAAATGTGGGGATATGAAATATTGAAACTGCGATCGTGGTTTTCCAACATCGGTGAAGAATCCGACCTTACGACCATGTTAGTTTTGTTTCCCCGCTTAGACGTGTTGTGCGGTAATCCTCTTAGACTAGGGTAGCTTATTCACATTGCGACTACTATCGATCAGTGAACATTTCATTCCTAAAATTGTTTCTCTTCTTTCACGAGATAAGGTCAGAAATACCACACTCGACGTGAAAAGAACTGACAGATTAACCGTCTATCGGGACATATGTCGCCTGGTGGCTATCAAGGCCAATTCTGGAGCGACAAAATTCATTTTGCTACATTCGTAAGGAGATCGGACGTTTATCAGAATGTTTGTGTTGTTTTAGATCGAGGACGAAGGTAACCACGGCAACGACGACACGCGGTTGTTCATCCTGTCCACCCTCGCGGGCCAGCATAAGCCGCGTGTGTCCTGCGCGCTCTGCAAGGAGACGCTGCACGTCTTCGACCGGTACCCGCTCGTCGACGGCACCTTCTTCCTCAGCCCGCGACAGCATACCAGCAGTGCTGTTGAGGTATTTATGACGACATACCACTTCCTTCTCCAGCCTGTCAAGTCTGGTTATGATGACCCACCATGTGTATTGTATTACTAAAAGCGCTGGCTAATAAACTCCCCTCTTACTCGAACGATCCGGGTTCAAAACCAAGCGTTAGCAATGACTTTTGTAAGTTATATGCGATTTAAGAAATTAAATGTGACCCGCTTTAACGGTGAAGGTAACATCGTGAGGAAACCTACAAGCCTAAGAGAGAAGTCTGTCAATCCGCAATCGGCCAGCGAGGGGAACTAAAGGCCTAACCCGTTCCATTCCGAGAGAGACATGTGTCAACAGTGGGACAATGAAAGGGTTGCGGTTGTGTGGTGGTATTATATTACCCTCGGTGGCCTTCAGCGCTTTTGGAGAACAGTCATTGATGATAAAAACCACCGCTGGCCTTCATCGCGGCGCCTATGAAGGGCTCGTTCGGAGTAAAACGTAAAATTATCTCTTTAAAACTGACGACGTTCTGCTGTCACATGAAAATTCGTTTTTCACTGTCTGGACACAATATGACCTGCTCACACTTTGAAACTCGTCCGATCACCACCACCAGAACTAAGTTTATTGTCATAAATAATTCATATGTTCCATCGATCTCCACGTTTAGATAATACCAATGTACACAGTTTACCTTACTCAATCAATGTCCCAATAAACTAGACGAGATTTATTGTGATCTGCCAACTGTATCCACGACCAGTCGCCACCGACTCCTCTGACCTTTGACAACCGCCCGCTTGGAATAAGAAACATTCTCAGATGTAGCTAGCGAGTTACAAATAACATTTACCTCATTACAACTTTGTTTACAAAGCGCTCAATTGTAACAAAGCAAACTTTCTTCTCAACTTAAATAAGATCTTCCAAAGTTTATTCAAGTCTACAAAATAACGTACCTAAGCGTCTCGCTCGCAACACGCGACGAACTTCTCGACCGACGATGTTTGTTCAGCGAATTAGGAAACGAATGCGACGAGCTGACGGATCCTCGTGTTTGTTTAACGTTAGCATTACCACCCGTCCCCCGTCAAACCCCTTTATGGATAATCTTTAATACTCTTAAAATTACAACTTGATATTTGAGATTTACAGTCGGGTTATTCGGGTTGTAGCAGGTCATTGATCTCTTTATTACCGAGGTGTACTTGCTGGTACTTCCAATACCCTGTTGCTTCACATAACGATTATTTTGTAGTTATTTGACCACTTCAGTGTCCGAAGTCCTTGAAGAGAGAGTCTTAGCAACGTGGAAACGCGCACTGGTGGTATCAGGACTGGTGGCAGGCAGAAGACTGATGGCTTATTATGCCCTTCTAAACACGGACGGTCCCACGGAATTGGCCACGAGCTCGCTTTGCTCACATACTGTCATTTAGGTGTATTCAGCGCAAGCCATAGATGGATAGATAGATATATAGAATGTGTCTCTGTATAATATCGCAAAATTTGTCCAGGTGAAAGTAGAAGGCCGCACGCAATACCTGACGTGCGTGTGCATGGGCTGCCTGGAGCGCTGCGACCCGGAGCGCACCATCCGCTGCCGGTTCTGCGGCCAGAAGTGGGACGGCGCCTCGCTGGTGTTGGGCACCATGTACTCCTACGACATCTTCATGGCCACGCCGTGTTGCGCTGAAAGACTGAAGGTGAGATGCCTGCAAATTGACATGGAAAGCAAATTTAATTTTTTTAATCTACTTTGCAACAAACCGTGAGCAAGGCGCACGATACGATACTTTCAGGCATATAGCACCTCCCTCCCACATGCTTACTTGTATGCACCAACACACTCACCACTACCAACACGTGTTTCGCCCCCAAATGAAGCAGCTTCAATATGTTGACTCTACAACGGTGAGTGGAGGGAGATGAAAGCAATGAAAGTACACATCATCTCGAGCATCTTGCTCGCGGGTAGTTGCACAGTTGCAATTAGCAATTTTAGTTGGGATTAGTAAGTCCAGTTAGTAAGGATCTCTTTCTAAGTCATTCACTGAATCGTTGCCATTTTTTCATCTCATTCGTTTCATATCGAATACATAACATGAAACGGAAACCAAAACTTTCTAACTGGAATTGCTTTAATATTACTACGTACCATGGCGGACGGTGGTACTGTCCCTGGTATCTGCCTATCTGCAAACTTATAAGACCACAGATCAGGAGTGGCTTCTTTTATAGCCATTCCAATTCTAAACATATTGTATCATCCGCAAGTAATTTAATATTAATCAATTGGTATCTGAAACAGGCCATCTATTCCCTCCACAGTGTAACAACTGCTACAAGCCACTGCTGCACCCGCACCAGCGGCTCAACTACTCCGACTACTCGCACCCGGTGACCTGCCCGCACTGCCGCGTGGTCGACACGCACTTCGTCAAACCGCTGTCCTACTGCTTCACCAAGCGGGTGTTCCCGCTTTTCCAGCAGTGGCCATAACAAACGGCGGTGCCGGGGGTCTCTCCCGGCACCCCCCCAGAGCAATGGGGTCTCGCGCCAACCCCGCCGCGGCGCGCCTCACCACCCGCGCTACGGCCCGTCGTCAACACGAGCATGGCGACCCGCGCAGACCCCGAAGAGCCCGCTAAGTACCTCAGCCCGACCCTCGCCAGCCTCACCGAGTCGCTGTCGCTGTTCGGCCTTAGCCCGGAGACCCTGGCCATGAGCCTCGGGGAGAGCCTCGCCGAGCGCTACCTCGCCGCGCTCCGGCCCAAGCCGGTGCCCGAGCGCTCCGCCCTCCCCGGCTGCGCCCCCCCTCGCCGCGCCCCCTTCTCCGAATCTCCCTCCCATCTTCAGCTCTTCTCGAACGACTTTATCGACTACCTGAACCAGATCGCATAAGTACAGTGCGGGACTCCTGTGGTGATTTACTGAACTTGTGAGTGACTCGTGTTCTGTCCTCCGATGAGATAGGAATATATTTTTTGTTAAAATTAAGTTGGTATTATTGAAAATAATTTTATTGTATCGGTTTAGATCATACTATTGATTTTATTTTAATTTTATTCCGCACTTTGTTGATTTAAGTAAGTAGATGTTGATTTTTATTAAAAATAATAATTAGCGGTATGTGAAACCAGAAACTGCATTTTTTTTATGTTCCAATCAAACCTTAGACCGGGGTGAATGCTCCTTTTGAAGGGGAAAGAAAGTTTTTAAATTATTGATTACCTTCGGTTTCAGTGATACTGATATGATTGCCCTATCTGATGGGGCGTTTGAGTGGTGTGTTGTTTAGTTCAATTTAGTTTATTAGTTATGTTTTATTTTAGCAAAATTTTAAACCTTAACATAAGTGTTATACAATATTTTCGTAGGTTTATTGCGATCTTTATTTCCTCCCACCAAAATGGCACTTTGATTTTGCGAAGAAATTCTTTTTTAATTAGAGATGCCATGTTAGTTTATTTTTTTTAATATCACTTTCATTTACTTACTTATCGTATTTTTCACTTAATTATTAATTATGGTAGAGGTTTTAATGATAAGTGATTGCTGTGTCACCAATAATATGATTAGCTTGTCATATACTACGAGTATATGTATTTCTATTTTTAAGATAAAATATGTCTTTTACATTGTTTTGTGGTGTATTATCTCTCGATTTTGCATTATATCATTTTAACTTTTACGTCAGTGATTAGCGGAGTGTTGAAAGTGTTAAAGTATTATGATGATCTAATTATTTTTTTCCAAATTGTGCCATATCAGTTCATAAAAACTTTCTTTTCATTTGGGTTTAAAAATTATGTGTATGAGATTCTATTATCCGCTGATCATGGTTTTTTGGATTTTAGCTATTTAATTTTTTATAGCTTAGTTTCGTTTTGTGCGTCAGAAATATTCTTTTAGTTAAACATCAACTTATCTGGCTATTGTTATAGTTAAGGGTTTTCTTATAATTATCTTGAATGTCTATTTATTTGTAAGAGTAACGCTTAATCATTTACTAAGCGTATAAGTGATGTGCACATTTACTCAGTAACTGTTAAAGTTATAGGTAAGGTTTTTGATACATTTGATACTTATTACTCGCAAAGTGATTACAAGTGATAAACATTTCTAGTAACTAGTGCGTGTTTAGTGAATAGTGATAAAGTGGTGCGGATAGGCAGGCGCTTGCGTGACGGTTCGTATGTGGAAATAAAAAAAATAGGGTAACCTTTTTATTGGTGGCTGACGTTCACCTGTAGGCAATAAATCTATAAAGACTTGACAATTTTTATAGGTAAAATTTTAGCATTTTCCATTTAAAATCAAAACTGCCATTTTTGTTTCAATAGCGGCCAGTAGTTTGGTCGCAATAAGACTCGGTGAGCCTTTTTCGTGAATTGGCTGAGTCTTGCGTAATAATTAGACTCTTAGCGATCATCACCCATCATCTTCGTGACGTCATCATCACCTCGCCATCATCCGCATCACTGCACCTCATTACTCATCTTTATCATCGAGCATGGTTTGAGTGGAGGGCGAACTGGTTTCACTGTACAAGTATTTGAAGTTGTACAATTGTAATGTAATTATTGGATAAGAATGTTTTGAAAATCATATATGATACAAAAACACTATTTAATATTCAACAATAATAATTTACAATACTCTCTTAATTTATTCATTAAGTAATAAAAAACCGGTTAGTCATTCTATTAAGACATTTGTAAAAAAACATATGATATAAAAAATATTTTTTTGTGGAAAATACACTCCGTACTGTTTATCGCATTTAACCTGCCTAAACAAATATCAATCTTGTGGAAATAATGATAAACGCTCAAACAAAGATCTATTTACAGACTAAACTTCGTCCTTCGTTGTGTTTGATAAGGAAAAAATACACACTTAAGTTAATAATGAACATACGGTTAAAGTAGTATAGTGACCAGTTCGTCTTGTGTGTATGTACGTATTTCCTCTCTAACTTTTATTATGTGGTATCCCCTCAGCACTAAGTAATTCAAAGTTGAGAATACTATATGAAACACAATGACTCCATCATAGTACGAATGATTGTAAATATGCAGTTATCACACGCAGAAGCTTGACAAAGTGTTTAATAAGATATATTATTGCATATTTCTAGATTAGCCATAAATCGATAGTACATAATTTCAACAATATCAAAGAACCCTATTATTTTAACAATCTTCCGAACTGTAATGACGTTTCATATGTTAATCAATTTTAATTTTATCGAAGTTTGCTCGTTCGAATATAGAATTATATTTAAAAGTTTAATATACTCGTACATTTAAATAAATGTATACAATAAAATATTTGAAAAGTAATAAAGGCGAGCTGTTGTTGGTATATTTAGGAAAATATTAAAAAAAATTTAACCAGATCATCTGATGGTGACCATGTACAAATGATAGGTGAAGTGTCATTACAGTTCGTGTATTTAGGAAAGAGACAAAAATATAGAGTCATATTGTTTAATAGTCAATACAGAGCCATCTAACGTAGATGTATTATAGGACGGTTGTGACGGCCCTAGGTATGGGGTCGTCGACCCCCTTTCCGGTACAAATTCGAAGTAATATAACGCTATATTAAAAATCTAATATCCTCTAGACGAATATATCAATGTCCTCTGACTCACAAAGGATGTTTATTTAATATTTTTAAAACGTTTCACTATTACAAATATTTCCATTACCTCTATATTCTACAAATAGTAAATTATAGTGACGCGTGACGGCTCCTAATTTAAAATTCCTTTACACTAATGTAACGTAAAACATAAAATAATTAACGTGCGTAATTATTGATAAGTTACATGTACTTTCTTTCTCATAGTACAACTATCTCTATCGTAATCATAAGGGCGTCGGTTACTTGACGAATCGTCGTGACTTTTTACTAAAGAGTTTAATAAATTATTAAGTTAGTTGAGTTTTGTAGTGTGTATTAATTTTATATGATGGACGGTTTGTCAAGAAACGGTCGGTCTCTTAGCTCTTAAGTTCTCCAGAAACAGGCTCCGGGAGGTATTCGGAACAAAAGTAGATTTTAGCTACGGAACACTTGAAACGGTTGTATAAAATGTTATCAGGAGGCATATCTATCAATAGGTCCCCCTTACTCCTCCGCGGTACTTATATTATCCTAGTATGCGTTTGATTATTCATATTTTAATCACTTAGTTATTTGTTCAGTTAATATAAATGTAATTACACAAACGTTGCAAATTTCTTAGTTTATTTGCACATATTTGTTAAATTTTGTAATTAATAACAATTTATTTAGACACTTACATTCAAATTTCTTCATGTTGAATTTAATGTGGTGTAATTTAGTGAATTGCTTAAAAGTACAAAGAAACAATTTGTTACTTTTGCAAATTTTATGATATAAATCAAATACATATTAAAAGTAACACTGAACTAGATAATCTTTACGAAATAGTTGCTGTAAATCCTAATATAACGCGCAATTGTTTCTCCTAACAGAAGTAACTAACCGTTATATTGATTTTAAATAAATTTTGTTTTCGTTGGTAAATTTAGGAGCGAAAAATTGTTACTTATATAAAAACTATATCCTCTATTTCTATTAGGTTTTTGTATTTATTTCAGTTCGTATTTTTAAATGCGACTAGTATAGTACATAGTAGTGCACTCGGTAGGTCTTCGATATTGGCATAATAATCGCTAAATTTTAGATCTTACGAGTACGTCTCGCTCTTTGATATGGTTTTATCGAACCTTATTTCCACAGTAGGTCTCATTTAGTGTTTAAGTACTTTCTTTAATATTAATTGGTGTGAATGAGATGCATGGTTGTGTCACAAGTAAGCTTAATTAAGTCATTTCGCGTTTATTTCAGCGTACTTCTTATTGCTAAGGCCTCGCGCCCACGGGCGAAAATTGTTATAATGTGTACATTCTGGTCATAGGGGCCATACCGATGTATGGTTCGGGTAGGTTTGTCGGGTGTCAATTTATACTTAAAATTTCTCATATCCTCGTTTCTGATTGGATAGCTTAGACGCATTCTCTGATTCTCATAAATTTGATTTATGGTATAACCGTTGGTTGCAATTCAATTGCGTTTTTAAAAATAATTAATAGATTTTCACTGGATTCATCCTAACGCAGATTAACCAATCGCATTATTTAAATAAAATACCATATGATAGCTCAGTTATGGTTTCAACTGAAATTGAAGTCTGATGTAGCAATAATACCTAATCGCTTCCATCTACAATTTCCACCACCCACCCACTAGCAATAGAAGTCGTATGGGAATTTCTAATAAGTATAATTATAATGAATTCATCCAACTGTTTAATATAAACTTTAATGTGATATAAGCTAATGTTTCCAAAACCTACATAAGGAATTGTGATATATTTAAAAACCAGTGATTCATGGCAATATTGAAAGCAATAAGTAAGAAAATAAACACTGATTTTTATACAATACCAAATTTATCTCTTGTCGTGTTCGTTCATACAGTCAAGAAAAAATGGAAAATTGTAAGTTCCCATTTCGTACTTTTCTAAAAAACGTTTCTCTACGGTAAAAAAAACTCTTTTTATCCCAATTATTCTTTGACAATAACGTCCCTGAAATTCGTATCCAGACTGATATCGTAGTGCGCCAGTTAAATCTGCCTGTGAAGTTATCGAGTTTATTTAACCGTTTGACTAATGTTTAGTTTAGTAGTAGTAGTTTAATACTTATACAAATACGAAAATCAAGTCTTAGTCTTTCAAGATATAATGGATATGAATACGAGTGTATGATAAAACAAAAGAAATTGTAATTTGGATAAACTCTAATTTATTTGGACAAAACTAATGCTACTGACAGTCTGTCACAGGCTGCCTTATCTGGCCCGCACTATAATGCAATATGAATGAATTTTATCCCGCCCTTTATTGTCAGTGTGACATTCATTCCGATTGGTCCCCGTCGTCTGAAGCTCAAAAGATTTCAACGCATTGGCTGATTCTAGTATACGGCTGTTATTGGTTAGTGAAAGATTCAAATCAAAACGTGTTAATTATATTTTGATACTCAGATGTTTTGTACACTAGTAGTAGCATATTAACCTTTTGTATAACTTGTAGTAAGGCTTGACGTTCCGTCGTATTTGTTGGTGTTAGCAATAACCGCCGTGATATCGGCGGCACTCAGGCATTGTTCACTTTATGTGAAGTAACGTTCATTTCACCTCACATCATTGAATTTACAAATGTCGTGATAATGTGAAAAGTGATTTAACAATTGTTGGCCACGGGAAAGTATGAAGTAATTGAACGTTTTGTATGGAATACGAAGGAAGACCAAGCGTGATTACTTACGTCGAGTTAGCTTGTGCGCGTCTAAGATGGTATCAACTGACTTTGTTAACGGATACGGTGATAATCTACGAATTGGTTAAAGATAATAAATAAGTAATTGCCTGGCAATTAGGCTATCGTTCAGTACGTAATGCGCGGGGTGCATCAGGGTATGAGTGTCATAAATCGTAATAACTCTAAAACTTTTGTACTTTCGTATCGATAACGAGTTAAATTTAGCGATAACGTTTTCTATTTATATGTATTTCGTAAACTAAAACATCAAGTATATACGTTTTTTACTGGAATCGTAGATGTAGTATTTTTTATAATAAATCCGAGTCTTGAACTCGAACGTGTATCACAGCGATAATAGGTATTGTGTAAGGCCGCTCGTTCGTCCAATTTTGAGAAGCAATCTTCACCAACCGAATTACC
Source organism: Carterocephalus mandan (assembly GCA_018250895.1). Lineage (NCBI taxonomy): Eukaryota > Metazoa > Arthropoda > Insecta > Lepidoptera > Hesperiidae > Carterocephalus > Carterocephalus mandan. The sequence continues at coordinate 8,440 of DWTT01000123.1, read as the reverse complement.
AACGTTGCTTGGGTTGGCGGCTATTAGTGGGATTTCTTCTTGATATTTAACGTCCTGAGCTTATGGTCACTTTTAATTAGGATAAGTCTTTGCGTGCGTGCGATTGTTCAGTGCTTAAATAAGATTGTTTTGCTGTTTGCAGCCCTTAATAAATCGTTACAAGTAACCTCCATTAGCGAAACAAAGACAGTCATATATTTGCATATATGTGTAGCCATATATCTTTTCTATACCATCAAATCGAATTGGATGAGTCAGTGTGACTCCAAATCCTTTCCAAGCCACTAGGCTTCGAATTAAGTAATATCGAAATAAAACCAAACATAATAATGGAGGTTGCTTCTTACAGCATACTTGATTCATTAATTTTTAAAGCATCATTGTATCTTATAAAAGGATTTCTCCTTATAAGCTGTGTATGTTTGAACGATTGAGTATATTCCTCGTATTATGAAATATTTCCATTTTTTCTCGTGTAGGTATTATAGATCTACGCATTATAATTATTGAGTGTGGTCGTGTCTAAGTGTTTAGTACATGATCTCTTCTCGTTTACTTACAATTTTTCTGGAATATGGATCGTTTAAGGTTAACGCCGCGAGTCGAGAAAGCTCAGAAAATAACGCCAATTGAGTTAGGTAAGGTTAAAGATTAAGCGCTTGGAATTCTAATAAGGGTCGGATAAAATTATCGCTATTAAAATAACTTATACCATTAAAAATTGATATTATTTTATATATAATCTTTAATACGTGTCAACGTATATTTTTGTAAATTCGCAGTGGATGCGTACGGAATTGGCACTAAGAATGCTAGATGTGTAAGGATATTACTGGTTGTACTATTAAGGAAGTGAAGTTCCATTGTGTGGCGATTAAAAATATTTGGAAAACTATTAATTTATAATAATAGTGAGCGTTGTATCGTCTATTTTGTAATGTTGGTGAAGCATGATTAGTTTAAGGTTGTTTCAGAAAATTGTAATAAAACTAAGAAGTAAAAACATGTTATATTTTATACGAATCCTGATATTGTACCAGTCGCCGCGCGGGCCTGTGTTACTTTACGAATCTAGTTTGTAAGTTTACTCTTTAAAAGAGTTTTCGCAGGTAGTAGTTTTAGTAGGCTTAGTGTTTTTATACCGGCTTGATGTTGTGACATTTATAATTAATATGATATCAGTGAATCGCAAATCTACCGAACAAGTGCCCGAATCCAATCAATAGCCAATGTACTGTGTAGTGGGTTCGAGCGGAAGGGGTGCGTTTTGTTGTTTTAGTTCCGAACTACGAACGGGCGCGCAGCGGGCTTTCCATTGTGATCCTTACCAAAGTGTCGCTGTTCGCAATCATATCATTTACTACGACGCTAGATACGTTTTTGGTACAAAATTTAGCGAAGTTTTTATTATATTCAATTTATAATTATATTGTTAGACAATTCCATTTGTCAGTTTTGTAGACAGTGCGCGTGAGATAGCAGACGCGAAGCCGGGTCTAGTCGATTGCGTCGGCTTACGAATAAATCGTTCGTCACTAATTAAGATATGTCAAAAGATCAAATTGCTCTATTACAATTCTGGCGATGAACCTGAATTACTTCAGTTATTTAGCAGAATTATATTATGTCTAGTGTTCCCGATTATGTTACGTTTTGTATTGCTTATATTATGATATATTATGGATACAATGTTCATTAAGTATTTAATATTCATTTGAGGAGGATCTAGTCGTTCCTCTATAATATCACATTTCCCAAAGTACAAATTCCTTGTTGTTTAGTCCAATTTTGTTTGACTGTTACTGACTGGAAATTATTTTAGTGTTGCGGTGTGTCCCGACGTCAGGCGTGCATCCTTGCCTGCGGCTGGTCTCGCACTGATATCTGCATAACATTTTATTGGCTTTTACGCACAAGGTGTCGAGTAAGCGGCCGGCAAGGACTGTTGTAGTTTTCGAGTAACGTATAGTTCAAATAAATGCTTAAAATATTTCCATAGATTCATAAAGAGTGCGTCTACGAAACATAATGTTTAGCAGCTTCTAACTTAAGTTTGAATTTAGATTATTTTTTTAATATATTTAGTTAATGCACCATTATTAGTTATTTACCCCAATACTTAAGTTTTTCTTTGTTTACAGTCAAATTTTATTTCTTAAGATTTATTTGATCTATGTTATCTTCTGCTAAAGTGCTAACTTTAAAACGCATACATTGTAATTTTTATTTACTTACTATTTTTTTTGTTATACGTAATCGCCTACTACACATTACCTAATTGGAAAGCTAATTTAGCATTACAGTATATTTCAAATGACACTATACCTACGATAAATACAATGAAACCTTTTATAAAAATAAAATAAAAATTTGAAAAATTTATCGGACTTATTAATTCAACACTTCAATTTATTCCCATTCCTATTACCAATTCCTATATGACATATCGACATGCACTTTATTGTCTACTTTTAACATAACATTGATCAGCCTTGTAGGTAGGTCACAATAATAAAACAGATGTATTCACTGAAAAAATCCAATACACATTAATTACAGTCATTGTGATGGCCTCGTAAGTCTAGTATTTGCAAATTGCCACTGCTAAGCTCGAGGTCCTGGATTCGATCTCCGGGTTGGGCAGTTTTACCACAGTATTACTGTATGAGCTCGGTAGTAGCTCTAGGTGTGAAATTGTGTCCAGTGTATGGAAATAGGCAATATTAGCCTATCATTTGATTGCTTTGTTATGAATAAAGTAAGTTTATTCATTAAACACCCAGCTAATTTGAGTTGGTACTTACCCACATCGCATGCCTCTACACTACAAATCTATCTTTATTTACGTTACGAATCTGTTTATCCATCATTCAATTCTCCAAATATAAATTTGCTAGTGGAGATTGATGCAGGGAAATCCTTTCATCGCTACGTTACAAGCGATCAATTGGCGCTTCCAATAAAACAATATTAACTACTATCCTTGAAGATATTTCTATTGTACCTAATGTAGCTTAGGTAGGTAATAGTGGATAGGGTGGTTTTTTTGAACTGTGAAAACAAGCATTTTGGTACATATATTTATTTTATTTTATTCAACTTTATTGACACCTCAAAGAGATATACAATGGGCGGACTTAATGCCTTATGGCATATAGATATTATGATATTAACTAATTAATGCATGTAACGAGTAATCAAGATGAACGGCAGAGCAGGCCACGTCGCTCGTAGGACGGACAACCGATGAGCTAGGAAGGTCCTCGAGTGGAGACCACGGTTCGGGAAACGGAGCAAAGGCCGCCCTCCAACTCCATCTAGTTGGCCTGATATGAAGTCAGCGGGTACATAACCGCTGGGTTCAGCAGGCACAGGATTGGTGGCACCGATTAAGGGAACAGCAGCAATGGACTTTAAATGGCTGATAGATGGATGGATGGGTGACCTTAGCAGAGTCATGTATATAATATTAGTAAAGGAAATATAAATATAGGAAAACCTATGCAATTTAGTTGGTAGACAACAGTCCAATAGTATGTAGCAGTTTTAATTGAGCATAAGGCAAGTCTGCTTGATATAATTAGTCCCAGTCTAATCTAACATATTTTACCTACGAACAACTCGGTTATTTGTTCGAAGCTTTCTTTTATAGACACCTTTTCGGAATAGCTTAAAGTTATATATAAAGGGCGAATTTATTTTGATGGCATTCTTCTTCACTTGATGGATGGTGCAGAAATAATGTGGTAGGTACTTATCTACCTAGGAGCTATTATTTCGTCAACCAAAGGCACATTTAGAATGAAATTCTTCACCTGCTGAAAACGGAAACAGTAGGTTAGGTTCCTATCAAAAGACTGCCCCTCGACGAACCTAAAGGAAGCTTATAAGAGTTACATTACAGTCGGTAACTCTGTTACTCACTTGTTTGATTCATATTACAGTCAGTAACACTGTAACTCACAGAAGATTCAACCAACCTCCTCCTCCTGCCCACTACAAGGTCTATCACTTACAGATCTTGGAGGGGACAACGTTATTTTGATAAATTATGTTAGACAGGTCAGGTAGGAACTCTTTACGAGATTCTACCAGGAACAGGCCACAGACAACTTTATTCGAATTAAGCCCAGCGATAAAAATATGCTTGGGAGAAATAATGTAACGCGTGCAAAGTCTAGTTATGTAACATAATCTCCTTATCGATATATGATCACAACAAAAAGTAACTTTCAACGAGAATTACGCAAAATTAAGCGCCTAAGTTCTCGAAATGATCCTTTGGCGAAACTCCGTGCATTATCGGAAGCACTACATCTCTGTAATGCGAGTATTTAGCCATCCGGCTTACGGGTTGATGGTTAATAAATATCAACCTTTCGCTAAAGTAAATAATGGCTGCCGAAACAGACCGTATCTCCCACCCCTATTAAGGATTAACTAAAGTTGCTCCCAGACGAAACTCTTAAAGCCAGCACCGATGTGGCAGCTTTAGTCTTCGTCTTGTTTTAAATAAAATATCTACTTTACGTGTAAGTGCATGTACTCACATATGAAGTTCATACATATTTTTTCACTGCCTTATGCCTAACGGTGGAGCTGCATCGGTTGTAACTTGGATCCCATATAAGCAACCCACTACTGGTCACAGGTCTATTCAGAACGGAGGACTGGGGCGTACTCTACCACGCTTCTCCAGTGCGGATTGGTGGAGGGGTTGAGAGAGTTATACAAGGAATCCTTGATATCATTTATGTTTTGTGAAGCACATCGACGATGGAATAAAGTACGACGATTATTATTGACGAATTGTGCAATATATAAAATAAGGGGGAGTAGCTCAATTCAACTCTATGATTTATTTCTGCACTGAAGTATTTTATGGCCAGTAGTTCCTTAGTCATAATAGGACCAGAGATCATAATGACCTTTATAGAAAGCCAAAAACAAATAAATTTCTTAAGTTTTTCTACAATACCTAGTGCCTAGTAAACTCGGTTGGTAATTTGAATTCATTATAATCCGAAAATATAGTTGTTTGTCAAACTTTGATTGCAATCAACCTTACACACCTAAGTAGCTTAGAATCGCTTTGTTTGTGGAGTGCCTTAAATTGTTTGTGCTCTACACTAAATGGGTATCTGAAGACAGTTGAAATTTGCATCTAATCCCACGTTCTCTAATTAACGATAACGATAATCTTCTAAGATGGCGAACAAGGCACCTTTCCTAACAACAGTTGATACTGGCATTGGTGTGTTGTGCATGTAAGTACCTATGGGTACGAAAACCAGCTAAGTAGATGTAGGTACCTACTGTGTAATCTATAGGTACACAAAAACAAACTCTAACTTGTACGCGTCTGTACATTGAATAATCTTGAAAAATACTATCAGTAAATATTTTTTTTAAATTTACGGTCGTATGTCTGTCCCCATGTGCGCGATGGAATCAAAAACTACTTAACCGATTTTAATGAAACGTCGTCAAAACGCTCATATAGATTTATATAGATTTTTCATCTTTCATAGCAAAGTTCATACGATGCATATACATTTAACTACAAGAAGATAAGGTTAATAGTTTTTAATACGTAACTGCTCATAATCTTTCAGTTATTTTCAGAAAAGTCACCTTGAGACTTAAACTGAAATTCACTGCAAATGTACACCTAGCTACGTGATTATCTACTTGCAATACCTACGCCTACGCAAAATAATAAAGATGAATGGGTTTATAGAAATTTGAGAATCATAAAGTGACCGGTGATAAAACGGGGTGGACGTAGGAACCTCTGGGGTGTTTTATCTGGGCTTACAGAGAGTATAAAACATTTTATTGCTCATGGTGCGTGTATACTTACCCACCTACCTAATACGTTTTATGCATCCCGACTACCCGGCGCGACAGGCCGTACCAGAAGCGTAGCGCGATAAGCGATGTAGAATTTTAGATTTGGCAACGGAAGATGTTGTTTGTCCCACAGTTAGCATTAATGCAGTTTTTCGTGTTGGATATGGTCCATCTAAATGACCTATGGGCTCACACCGCACTATTTCTCGACCTACTCAAAAAATATTTTTATTTATGATTTGATTTTCATAAATATCGAGTTACTAATATTTGGAATTTATAGACACTATTTATCGGTATTTAAGAAATAACGTATCGTTATAACTTCTTAATAAAATAAAATAAAAATAAATAAGTATACTATGTCGTTTAACCGGATACCTTTGTTCTTGTAAACCGACAATGTAAACAAACATATGTTTAGATATGTATTTAAACATTTATGTTTAGATATGTATTTAAAAGCGTGGGTAAGTCTTGCCCCACGTCTCAGTCTTATAATAAAAATATTAAATAGTTAAATGGATGGTCTCTGATGATATCTCTCTCACTATACCTACTTATAATGTAAAACCCTTTGGATGCTATTAAAGATATTATTATTTGTACAGCTCCCGTACTAAATTGTGGTGAAGTGGTGTAGATTGTGGCGTAGTTGTGGCGAATGGTGAGTGGTGGACACGAACTGTAGGAATAATAATTCGTATCGCATCTCGCTCGCAAGATCCTTCGCTCATGAGACGCCACCAGCAGACACGGGTCACTTAGTCGCCGAGTGTTTGCTTACTTGATTGGATACGTGCCTTTTTTATTTACTCGAAGAATTTATATTTTTAGTATTCCTAGAATTGGAATCAAACAATTTGCTAGTATCTTTACTCATACTTCTTTAGACTGAACCAAACATAGATAAATTCACACTTCATTGCCAATTAAGTTAGTAGGGAGCCCGAATATTCAATTACATTACTGGATTTATTTTTTGCTAGAGTGTGGCGTCCATAGCCCAAAGGCTCGCGTCGATTCAATGTGATCGATAGAAATAAGCAACGACGGGCACGATCGGTTTGTAGATGGGTGACTGCTAGTGGCAAAATTTCACGAGCGCTACCGTGCTTCGGAAGGCACGTTAAGCCGTCGGTCCCGGTTGTTTACAATGGGGAAGACAATCGTTAAGTCTTGTCGAAGACCTTCAGGTAGCTTGAGAACAATTGACACTGGGTTGGCCACTAACCTCTCCACCAATTCACATTGGAGCGGCGTGGTATTAAGCCCTAGACAGCGGACAGCGGACTGGGATGTCTGTGCGTTTCAGATAATTTATTTGGCTATAATTTAGCAAAAGACTGATTTTATTTAACTCACTAAACGATATGTGAGACCGTATTCCTCAAAATCGATTTCTGAAATAAATTAGCAAACCAGCATGCAACACCACCTATCCGCTTTTATCCTAAGACAACTCTGACAAACTTTGAACAGAAACGAGAAAGGGATTACCTACCTATTCAAGATAATTATAATTATAATAACTACGTAACCATTTAATAATCTGTGGTAGGCGTTGTTCAATTCTTAGACAATTTGTTGTGTTAACACTTTAACCACTTTTAACCTTGATAATTTTAAGAAAAAAAACTCTAACCAGTTCATCCTATCGTGAACGAGGCTTTAATTCGCCACCTATCATCCGAGGCCAGTGTTTTCTGTAGCTATTAAACAACTTTTATGCACACCATGAAAAAATAAATTCGGGTGTACCACTATCGTCAACGGGGCGTGTTTATGGTGCGTAACAAGCAATAAAATTGAGGTCCCATCGTTCGCCGATCCGGACACCATCTACGGTCGCCTGATGAACCCCTAAGACTTTATATTTGTCTATAAAGTTTTTATGTTTCGCACACATCTGGAGCCACGATTATTCTTGATAGGCACCTTGGTCAGCGAAATGAACAACCGTAAAGCTACCGAGTGGTGTAAAATGGATATCAATATACGATAAATTTTGTTACGTGAGTACCTACTATCCATCCATTAGGTACCTACGTGTGTGTCAAAAATATTTGTTTTGCTTTATAACAAAAAAATATAAGTAAATATTACATATCGCCTTTTTTTCGTAGCAGGTACCTTAGAGGAAGGACAAAGTGGTCCGTGGTAGTACGTAGTTTATTTGCTTGTGATTTTATTATCGTCTAGAAGCTAAAGAACAATTGGCCATGGGGCTCTCCCACAGACACAGCTGCTGGTCTAGAGCATACTTCACCACGCTGCTCCAATGCTATTTGATGGAGGAGTCAAGTGCCAACCATCTCGACGAAGCACGGATGCTTCGAAATCATGGAAGTTTTCTTCTAGCGGTCACCTACTATTATCTATATATATAAAAGAAAGTCGTGTTAGTTACACCACTTATAACTCAAGAACGGCAGAACAGATTTGGGTGAAAATTGGTAGGGAGGTAGCTTAGAGCCAGGAGACGGACATAGGATACTTTTTATCCCGTTCGACAGCGTTCCCGTGTGACTTGACATGAAACGTCAGTCACTATAAAACGTGGTATAACAAAAAAGAATCAGACTCG